>VZSE01011121.1:7701-39225 GCA_013398275.1 Promerops cafer | reverse complement strand
TCCCGCCACAATTGGCTGGGCCCCGGGCGCGCGCGGCTGCCGTTACTCGGCTCGGCGCGCGCGGAGCAGCCGCGAGTGAGGGGGGGCGGCCCGTGCGGGGCTGAGGGGAATGTCCCGGGCCCAGCGGCACAACCGCAGGGGCTGCGCTGCGCCCCCGCCCGCGGGTCTGGCGCCTTTGCGGACCTCGGCCCAGAGATCCGCGTCAGCTGGAGTAGTAAAAGGACTCAGGCTGGGTTGCCCACTTGGGTATCCAAGCCACAGCTCCTGTTACTTCTGGTAATTATCGGTCAAAGTCTTAGAAGGTTTTTGTTTGTTTGCTTTTACTCCACGGGCTTCTGTAGCTCTTGCTGGAGGAGACAGCAACTGTAACTGTCCATGTGGGACCGTCAACCATCCGGGATGCCCTTTGAAGGAAATCGGGCAGCAAAGTGGGCCAAGGGCAAAGGATGTATGTGTTCAGCGGTGGGGGATTTTGTTTTGTTTTTTTTCTTACCCGAGAGGCAAACAAGACATGCAAAGCATTCATTTATCTTTAAATGACTTCTGCCTGAAAAAAAATTGCTCTAGAAATAATCTGGTTTTTTCCAAAGATTTGTTTTCCCCCCACCAAGTTAAACTCAGAGCTGACAGCTAAAACACCTCCTTAGCTAAGACTTGGCGTATAGTGATGGGGAAGCCAACCGAACACTGCAGGATACCTCTTGAATCTCACCACTGGCTTACAAACAAACATACTTTTTACAGATTCGTAAGAACTCTGGTTTTAAAAAAGTTCCACATGATGGTGTTTGTGCCTCTTTGTATTCACACGCTAACAATGATGAGTGCAGTGTAATAAACATCCTTTATTAACAGATGTGTTTCTATGTATTACAGCCCTATATTCTGTTCTGCTTTCCTCTGTCCATTGACTTCAGGGCTTCCAGGCAGCTGAAGTGTTAGGCCTTTTCCCCTGTGTCCTCCCCACCCTCAATCTCTATAGCAAAAGTTTCAGGTTCTTCTCACTAGCAAACTGGAGCTTCAGTCACCATATCTTAAGATTTGGCTTGGATTTTTGGACATTGATCTAGAGACCTCCTACATGACTAATAGTTCTGCAAAACAAAGAGCTCTTCTTGGGGGTACTAAATACCAGAGAGAGTCGGGTAGTAATCAGACCACATGCTCGGTTTCTAAGGGTTATCATGATAGCTGGGGATGTGGATTGGTACTTTGAATGGCAAGAGTGGGCAGACGAATCCCTAAGAATAGAAATGGTGCTAATTGAAAAGAGTATGTGTACAGGCAGAGAGATTCTGTGTGACATAAGAACTGCAGGCCAAAAGACAAACAACAGACTGAAGCTTAACTGTGCTATCAGCCTGTCCTTTCATGCCTGTTTATAAAATTAAAATAGAAATATCTGAGCCTTTATAGTTGTAAACAGACTCTCAGGGATCTGCATGTTTTCTTCTTTTTCTTATGGTGCACTTCTTTTTTCCATCCATTTAAACCTTTTTATCCAGCCTTAATCTAAGGCAGGGTACTAATTGTCATGGAATGGTACTCCAGAAGACTATGAAAAGTCATTAGTGCTAATTTTGCACTGATGGTCCTATTCAAATATATACAACCCAAAGACCTGAATACTTTTAAATATCAGGCATCAGACCACAAACCATGATCAATTAATTGCAGCTGATGCTAACCAAAGGTTTTGTAGAGGGTGTGGCTGCTGTGGCAGTAGTTGATACAATTTCACTTTTTAGCTAGACTGAAGGTGAAGGCCACAACATTAAACGATCTGTCCTGTGCTTGTACTGTGATTGTTCTTCACTCTTTGTTTTCTTCTTTTGATTTAGGTAAGACTATAGTTTAGACTCAAGAGCTTGTTTGACAGCTGGAGTACAGAGGCCAAGGGTTGTTGGTTTTGATTGTGAAGAAAAAAACTTTCATCCATTTGTTTAGAAGCGTATTATGTTGGGATTGGCAAGAAATCTACCCACAGCTTTCTGCATGTTGGTTTGATTTAAGACCCAGAAGATAAGTCCTCTCAATGGAAGATGACAGTGAACCCGAGCAAAGCTCCTGGGCCTATCTACCTGATGTCTGTCTGAGGCATGTCTTCCATTGGTTAGATGACAGGGACAGATCTCGGGCTGCCTTGGTCTGTAAAAAATGGAGTTGTGCCATGCACTCTGGATCTCTCTGGAGATGCAGAACCATCACATTCTATGGCCAACCATCAAGGGCACGCACACTGGAGTTTCAAAGTGCACTGTGGTATACCAAGAAATTTGGCAAGTATTTGAAGCACCTTGAGATCAAGTTATCAAATCCTTACAATACTCCCTTTATCAAAAAATTTCAAGTGATTATGAGAGGTCTTCTTTCACACCTGGGTAAGTGTAATAGTCACCTAGTATCCCTGAGCATCAAGTACCTAGAATTAGACTGCTTGATCTGGAAAAATGTGGTTAGGGCTCAGTTTATCAAGAACTTAGCTGCCTTCCTGAAAAGAATGAGCAATCAACTTGATTATCTTAACTTAAAAGGAGCAAGAATAACTTTGGAAGAAGGCTGTGAGCTTCTGAATTCTCTGAGCAGCTTGACAAATAGAAGCTTTATATCTGAAATCAACCTTGAGGATTTCTTCAGTCTCCACCTTTCTGTCTACAGCAGTGCCTTGTTCCACCAAACTATGTCTAAGTTCCGCAGGCTGACTATCCTGACTTTCAATTATAACTGCATTTCTGATGAACTGCTGGACATCCTGCGGGAGCACAGCTCTCATTCCCTGTGCACCTTGAATATCAAGTGTCATATCCATGACCCTCATGGGCAAGTGGTCTCAGGAATGTCATGGGCAAACTTGGCCAAAAGAGCCCCAAAACTGAATGTGAACTTCTTCTTTGAAAGAGTCATGAAGCATGATCACCTAGCTAGGATCCTGCTGGAGGAGATCCCAGTTAGGAGCATCAGCCTACGGAGCTGTTATTTTAGTGACCCAGACTGGACAATGAGACCTACCCTCACCAACCTTCTCCCAGCTTACTGGCACGGTCTGCAGGTAAGGGAAACAATAGGGACACCCTACTGCAGTATCACAAAGCTAAACCAAGTAAGCATGTAGGCCTTCTGCATAACAGCAGTCAGGAACAGAAGTTTTACATTCAGAGGGCAGTTTTCATAAGTGAGTCATTTCAGTGTTTCACCCATAGTGTAGTTCATGAAATTATCCTTGTCCAGTTATAAGCCACCATAATGCTATCAGGCTGCTCTATTTTGGCAATGCACAGATGTCCTACAGCACATCTAAATTAACTAGTGCCCGTGTCAAAGCACTTCGGTAAGGGATGTGTCACCAAAGGTTTGCAACAGCTGACCCACGTAAGTGAGCATCAGGTCTTTGCATGCCAGAGGGAAACACATGGCCTTACACCGGATGGTTGCTGACAGCTTTCTGTAAGTCCTGTTCCGTTGCAGAGTTTCCAATAAACACCAGAGATACGTAAAGCTTTCTAGAAACCATCATTGGCTCTACTCTTGTCTCTGGGATAATTTTCATTATGTCAGATAAGATCATGGTATGACTGTGGGTGCAGCATTTTCTAATAAATGCACAAGGGATCACCCCATCTTAACAGGAGAGCGATTTACTGTAGCACATACACTGTTGTCATGATGCAGAACAGGTGCTCAGCTAATGTCAAGGTACAAAATTGATCTGCTGACACTTTTGTTGGTTAACTTGGAAAACTATTTGTTGACTTCTAGTTACTGCATGCAACGTCTGTTTAGTAGTACTAACAGTGTTCATTTTTTCCCCAAGAAATTAACACTTGAATTAAACAATGACCATGAGCTGCTGGACAATGAGCTGCTACAGCTTATCTTATCATGCAAGAGGTTGTTATTTCTGAAAGTCTGGGCATTTCTAAGTGTCAGCTTTATGGAGAGGCTGCTACAAAACCGTGCAGAAAGGAAATGCATTTTGACTACCATAAAGGTAAGACTTTGGGCTGCAAAACTCCCATTCCCATTCTTGCTCCTATACCCAAAGGTCCCCATGCCTAGGCAGAGGTCACTTACAGAAATGTTAATATAACTATCTTCCCTATGTTATGCCTTAGTACTAAAGAGCTTGGGACCCACTCACAGAAAGGGGGCTTTCCAACCTACTTAGCCACATGCAGATACTATAGAAGTTTATTATGGAGTCCCAAAAATTCCAGAAGCCCTTCCTAGACTGGAATTCCCTCTGTCACCTCTAGTTCAAGCCCTCTCCCACTTCCAGGGTTTCTCAGTCAACTCTCAGGCTCAGTGCTTACATCTATGCTTAAAGCAAAGAAGGTGGACTGAATCCCACTAAACTGCCAAAAGATATAAACACATCACAGCCTTCAGGGGTCCTGTGTTGAACTGGGGCCAGGCCACAGCTGTAGCTGGTGTAAACCATGCTGACGTGCTACTTTGTGTGCTGCAATCTGAATTCAGTAGGTCCTCGCAGATCTGTGCAGATCCCAGGGATGCATCAGTTCTAGGGGTAAAAAGAACCTTGCTCTTCGTGTCTGAGTCAGCACAGGCAGTCAGCTGGGACAACCACCAAACCACAGCTAAAAGATGAAGAGTAAATTTACTTCCCTTCCTTTGCTCACCAAGGCATCCCCAAAGCAATCCCCAGGCAGACACACACAAGTGGAGATACAGGCACAGTTAAACTCGGTCCATGCCAGAGGGTCACTGGCTGGTGTTCATACTGGGTTATCAAGGGCTATTCCCATCTGCAAGGTCACCTGAGTGATTCACAATCCTTCTTGCTAGTCTTCCACTATTTAACCCATTCCTTCCAAAAATTCTTTGGCAGATGATGTTTTCAGTCATTTGGGAGTGGGAAGAGAGTAAAGCCTCAAGATTCAATTCCAGTTCAAGGAATTTTGCTTTTCTAGATTCCTTATTAGTCACAGATGCTTTTTGTTGCCATGAGCTGTAATGGGTTGAGCTCCCTATATCTGAGAGACATGACTACTGTTTGTGCATACAGGTCAGGATTTATACAGCCCAAGACGACAGCACTGAGGAGGAGCGGCTGTTGGCTGATATTTACAGGAAATTCAAGTACCTGATTGACTCAGAACTTAATTATTTTGTCATCACCTACCCAATGGTGTAAACTACAGGAAGAGAAGAACACCCAGTGACATCTGCATTAATGGATCCTTTGGAGGGCAAATTTTGACAGCACTGCCTCTGAAAGGGAGTTACCGTTCCAGCAAGAGAGAGGCAAGGGACAATTTTAAACTCCATGCATTAAAATGTTGGACTTGGGAACTGGACTCCTTTGTCTCCAGCATTATTTATTCTTGCCCTTGCTTTGTTTTTCCTTGCCAGAACCAAAGGAAGCAGTGATCCCTCTTCCACCCTTACAGGCGTCTCTGATAAAAATAAGATCCTCCTCTTTTTTCAGCACTTCTCATTGAAGAGCTTCAAACACTTTACCATTGCAGCCCATCTCATTGTTTCCATTTTAAAAATAGGGAAACTGAGACATGGGGTGAGGAAGTGATTTTCCCAAAGTCAGCCTTGACTTGATCTCGATTCAGATGCAGACAAATGCACTATCTAGTGTATCAGTTAGATAAGTTAGGTCCTGTTAAGTTGGCCATACTGTCTAGTTCTTAGCAGCAGATGCTAAGATAAAAACAAAGCATAGCATGGCCAGTCCTGAGAGACATCCCTCCCACTTGCCCAGATTTCCAATAAGTGATTTATGAGGCCACTCCTGCTCTGGCTTCCACACAGCTGCCTTTTGACACCTTTCAATGGCAAAAGATATCATTGGTTACACGTGAGAGAAACATGGAAGAAGGGGCATTTCTCATTATTCTGGAATTTTATTGCCAAGTGGAAGATTTCATCAAATGTTTGAGAGCATAGATAGCTGTGAAACAGATAGCTGTAAGTACTAGGTCTGTTTTAATTACCTTGCGCAACTAGACATCATTGAGCCAAGCCAATAAATTTGGAAGTTTGTCAATAAAATTTCAGCAGGAGCTGCTTCTTTGGAGTGCAGTCTACCAGTATGATGACTTCAGTAATTGTTTATGTAAACAGACTCTCTCATTTGCATGCACAGCACTTCATCAATGTACAGTGTATTCTCCTTGACCTTGATCTCTTCCTCCAAGGAAAGCTGTCGGCGGCTCAGGCTTTTCAGCTCTGTCTGAGCCTGTGCCAATGCATCCTTTAATCTAACAGGGAAAATAGAGGCAGGCATTAGTTGAAAACACATGGATAGTTTTTTTTTTCCTCATAAGGGTTAGGAATTCTGAGCAAGATGGAAAGGGATTCATAGAGACAATATCCATTGTCTTCCCTTAAAGCCTATCCATTAACTTCCCCTAAAGTGCCCTGCCCTTAAGAGAAAGGCAATTCCCAGCTTTTCAGGGAGAATCCTTGGGACACATTGTTATGCTGACACATTAAATTAACCCAGTAATCGATACCACGGATTTTCCTCCTGCATCATTTCCACTTGCCTTTGAATATTTTTGGTAATCTCTTGAACTTCACTCATCAGGCTGCTGTGCACTGTGTCATAGCACAGTTCCACATTGGGGCGATGGTTTCTCGCTTCCAAGCGGGTTTGAGCCACTTTTACAGGTCCTTCCTTATCAGCGATTGCTTTCTTTAAGGCTGCAATGTTCTTCTCCTGAGAGGCAGTCTCATCCATCACCTTAACAAATCCAACAACGAAATTCTGCACACTGCCTCTTACAACATGTGAAATCATCATCATCTTTAATAGTTTTAACAATCACAGTAACACTCACTATGTTGTTATTTCATGAAACAATATTTTGCAAAGCTTAGCCAGGAGTATAATTCCTTCATTGGAAAGCAGATGGGTGAACCCAGAAATTTATGCTCAGCAATTAATTTTTAATATTAATACTCAGTTTTCATGTGTCAGATTTTGAGCACATTGACCCTGCTTTTATCAATTATCAGGCTCTTATATCACAATCCTGAAAAAGCTATAGGAGCCTCATGCAACTAAAAATCACAAAGAAAATCCTGACTTTACTGAGGGCTACAGCACCATTTAGATTGAATGAGTGACTCCAGAAATTAATCTCTGGTGGTGCACACAGAGCTAAGAAAAAAAAAATCTAAGATGACTTTTACAGAGGAGGGAGAAGGGAACAAAAAGGAAAACGTGGCAGATAAGTGCAACCCACTGGTTTGGGAAAACCGGTCAATAACCCAAGCCCAGTGTTTCCACTTTTTCACTGACTGTCCCCTATGACTTACCATTGCAAGAAGTGCCTCTAGCTTGTGCTTGGCATCCTTGACTTCCTTCACCCTATTTCTAAAAGCAGTATTCACCATCTCACATTGCTTGCGCATGTCATTTGCTGTCTGTGAGAGGATGCCATCAATAAGCGCCTTCAGTGCCAAAGAATTGTTTCGCTGCTTGTCAGCTTTTTCAACATTTATGTTTGAGAAATCTGTCCAGTCCTCAGGGCTAACAAAACTGAAAGAGATTCAAAATAAAAAGTCACCAACAGACAGCAGCAGGCCTTCTATGACTTCATAAATCTGTAATAATGCCACAATATCAAGAACAAAGCAGTACTTTTAACTGCATGTCCCAGAAAGTGCCACATGTCCAGGGAGCGCTACAGATACAAAAGAAAGATTCTATCATAATAACTTTGTAATGAAGTAGATGAGAGTCAGATGAAAACAAATTTGCTGGAGTCATCGAGCAATCTTGCTATTACTTTCTTTTCCCCTGGCAAAGGATTGAGTTATCCTAGGGGGAAACACACATAATAACCAATATTTCTTAGAACATCTTTCATTAATAAAGCTGTTATGATTAACAGCAGGTAGCTATTTACACAACACAGTCACTTATTCCCTCACACAGTTCACTTATACGACACAGCACCTGCCTGGAACGATAGTTAAGAAGCCCAGCCCCAACTGTATCCCCAGAATTAGAGGGCCATCCTTGCGCAGCTGTGGCTTGCGGGCGGGTGTTTGAAAAGTTCCCCAGAGGATTCGTTCCGTGTTTCATTGGGTGGATATATAAAGTTTTAATTGTCATTTGCACATAGCAGGCAACACCATCCTGGGTGTGGTCTGAGTTACATAACCTGTTGTTGATGCATGCTAAGGTGCTCACAGCAAGAGCTGTCAGCCTCTTCGTGTTGCAAGTTTGCCAGCTGTTGCATAGCAACAGTGACTTTTCTGAGGCTCTTGCACACATTGCTTTCTCAGCCTAGCTCCTCTTTTCAGCCCATTTTTTGTGGTAGCTATTTTTCCATTTGAACCTTTCACATTAACTAACCCATGCAGAATGGGCACATTTGACAGGTTAAGGTCTGAGTCAGAAACTGACTTGACACCTCATGTGTCCCAGTCCAGCATTCTCCCCAGTGGGACACCCTGGGAGAGGAAAGAAGTTAAGATCAGTAAATCTATTCTGTGTTTAAGCAATATGTGAAATTCTTCCTCAGCTAATTGTGAGCTTCAAAAACTTTTAAAAAAACTGCAGTTCACTGGGAGCATAATTATTGTGGCTTATTTCACAGACATATTACACAGATATAAACGTGATGGACAGAAGTTAAGAAACAATTCGATAGATGGCAAAAAGATAAAGCCTGTTTTACACAAAACTAATCTTGCTATTGCTGGGACAGCCCATATTATCTGTATAATTATCATAAGTTTGTTGAACTAAAGAACCACTTACTTTCCTTCTAGTTTCATTGCATTATCAGCATATATAATATGAGGAGTGTCATTTGTCAAGCTAGCACAGTAATCATCAATCGTCAAAGCTGTGAATTTGTCCTTCAGATCCATTTCCAGGTTGTATTTTGCTGAACGGTTTCGTCTAGGAGGAAAAACAACCAAATTCTAAGACAAAGTGTAGGCACTCACAGGTGTCCTTAATATGCACGCATACATGCATTCAAATGCGGTTATGGAAATCTTCATGTATGAACTCTTAGTTGTCAAGTCACAAAATCTACAGTATGAAGGTGCCTTTCTATAAATTGATGTACAATTCTCATTGAAATTAAAGGCACAGGACTGGATCATGAGAAGACCCAGGATTAAGTGCAAGTACTTTGTATTCTACATGCAGAACCTCTCACCATTACCGACTGACTGGTATGAATTAGGACTGACCTCCTGCTACTGTTTAGCATTGAAGAAAACTTAGGACCTGTGCTCAGCCTGACCCTACAACTTCTCAGTATTATGGCTGTCTTAATTTTCACCTAATTAGTGTTCTATTATACTCTTTGCCTCCGCACCTGATTTGCTCATTTGTTTGTTCCAATGTACGTCCAAGTAAAGCAATAATCCCCTGGAGAACTTCAGCTTCCTTCAGCAGTTCCTGTTCCACTTCATCATGCACCAAGTCAATCCCAACTCGCCTCTGCCTACAAGAAAAAAGGAAAAACCATCAGCCACACTGTTCAAACGCCTGCATCTAACAGATGATGATAAAGTTCCGCTTTCCCCAGTGTTTTAACACCTAAATCAGACTGTGACTCCACTGCCAAGAGAGGTAGGCCTTTAGTTTGCACTCTTTTTTCTTATTTGTTAAAGGTTCATTACCTAGATTTTTTTTCCTCTCCTTGAATGCTCACCTGTACAGGAGACACTTCTGGGCAATGACAAGTGGCTCTTTGCAGCCCTCCAAGGCTCTCTCCAGCCTATTCTTGAAAGTCAACAATATCTCTGTCTCATGAACAATTTGTTCCAGCTTGTTATCTAATTCTTGCTTCCAGAATTTTATTTCTTCCCGTCTCTGTTCTGTAGAATCAAAATAACAAACATGTATTAATATGGGCCCATTTTATGAGCAAGAGGACTGTAGCTCAGATCTTTGGTATGACTAAAAATAGACTTATTCTATACTGGAGTGCCTGTAGCGCTGTGGGCTGCGTGGAAACAGTTTAGCAGCCCTGTGTCAGGAGGTTTGGTTAAAAGAGCTTTTTGTGTGTTTTGTTAGAAAAATAAAGAGTCTGCCTCAAAATATTTTTTAAAATATTTTTGATAAAATATTTTTGATTTTTTCATGACATCAACAAGCATGGCATTGACATATACTCCTATTCATTATCACCTAATTTGCTAAGTCCGTCTTGAACGTATAGCTCAAATAACACATCTTGACCCTTGCAGAAGACATGGGATTACCTAATTTCTTGTTGACATCACTTTGGGTTTTTTGAGTTGTTTTTTCTATTTCATCCACCAGCCTCCAACTCTCAGCTATCATGCATTCTGACCTGGATTTCTGGGACTCTGTACAGGCACGCTGCATCCTGTTTGCAGTGTACCATTCTGAGGGATGAAGTTTAGATGGATCTTGCAACAGTCTGGCCATTGCTATTTGGAAAGTTTCTGGATATAATGCAGGTCAGTTCTTGGAATGTGGAACCTGAAAACAGAAATACCATTTATATTTGGCTAAAAAATAAAAAACAAGAAGGGGAGAAGACAGGTCTACGAGGATGAGAAATATTTTGTTCTTTTTACCTGCAAAATGACACTGATATGAAAAAGAGATTTTTTGCTCGAAGTTCCCCAAGTCTTTGCTGATGTTTAGAGAAGAATGTGCTGATGTGTTTGGAGTGGGAGAATGAAGAAACAGAAAAATTTGCGAGTGGAATTTAGGAGGAGAGAAGTGGAACTGTCAAGTATCCAATAGGAAGGAGAAGGGAAAGGAGACCTGTGGAGGAAGATGCAATTACTAAACAAGCAATCACAGAAAACAAGAGAAAAAGTGAACAAATATGAAAGATAAATAGCCTCACAGAGGTTGGAGAAGCAAAGACCTTTCAAGAATATGGTTGGAGAGATGGATGAAATCTAGACTGTAAAAGAAATGTTAAAGAATGATTAATGTTGTAAAAGACCTCTGAGATCATTGAGTCCAACTGTTAATGCAGCACAGCTGTGTTCACCGCTAAACCGTATCCTCAAGTGCTAAATCCACATGCCTTTTGAACACATGCAGGGATGAGAATTCTACCACTTCCCAGGGCAGCCTGTTCCAATGCTTGATTAGGTGACTTTTTCTAATGATGAAAAAAACCACAAACAAACAAAAAAACACCACAAAGAAAACCCAACTCAAAAAACCCACAACCACACAACACAACAAAACAAAGAAAAAAACAAACAAAAAAACAAACTCACAAACCAAAACAGGACCCGGAAAGCTGAAGCAGGCAAATGAGGAAATGGGAAAGTCCAGAAAGGACTAAAGTAGAACAAAGAACAAAGCATACTGAGGACACTTCTTTAATGGAGGGTGAAACCAATGCCCCAAATTTGTGCCCCCAAAAGTAGTTTGATTATAAATTTTCCTATTCTTGCAGGATGCTCATCCAGTGCTCCTGAGACAGCTCCTGAGCCCAAATGCACACAACTGCTCAGCCAACACACAGCTCTGCCCACACTCCATTCAGCACAGCTACCTTTAACTCAACTTCCTTCACCCTCATACACACGCCTCTCGACTGCTCCTCGACCGAAGTGCTCTGAAGTTCAAAGCCCGGCAAAGTGCCACGTCCTCAGTTCTCCTTCCCTAGGAAGGGTCTTTAAGCCTCAATCTCCTCAGCAGCAGCACAGTTTCTTTTTAGATGTGCGACTAAATGTTGCAGGAGGTGGCTCGAACTGCACGGAAGGCAAACAAACCGGCTGCTGTGGGAACTACAGTAGCTACACCACTGTTAGCAGCCTGGTGCTGTGGCACCGGGTGGAGGAGGCATAGCACACTCAAGCCAGTGGTGCTTCATTTCACCCACTTCCTGTTAAGATTTATCGGGAAAAAACCCACCTGTTCGCTGTACATTATTTTTTGATAGTTCTCAGAGCTGTGGACAGTAATTCTGAATTGATTTCTTGTTGAAATGCATGAAGATTGCGAAAGCGAATGAGAGATGTGTTAAGTATCCAGCTATCTAAAATGTCGGCCATAAAATATCCTTAGTAGTATGCTCCATCTTTGTGTCAACAATATTCTTTCCTGGGAGAAAAGATACTGGGAGCCAGACAGAGGAGATGAAGGGGATAAAGAGCTTGACATCAGATGGTACAGTTGTGTCCCCTCCGTATAGCTCTGCTATAGTTTAGATCGGAGCAGAGTTTCTCAGAGTGAAACCCGACCATGTTCAAAAAGATCACAAAATGTTAAAGAAGTAACACTGGTCAAAAAGAAGCAGAGCAGAGAGAATATGTTTCTGAAAACGTGCTCAGTCACCTTGAAAGCTGAGGAACCTCCCAGTGGTGGTTCTCCACGACGTTATTGTGAGACCAGTGGGACTTCACGCCGTTTTGTTCTGAAAACCCAGTATCTCATGCTGTCCTGCCCCAGACCGTAGCGCCACTGCCACAAATTAAAGCTACGAACCACAAATCCGTTCATCAGTGTCAGCTACCTTAAAAGACAATTTCCTTTTAAACTGTTAATATGAAATTTACAACTGATGCTGCAATATGAATTACATGACAAAAGAAAGCTTTAGTTTTACCTCAGATGGTTTTCTCTGCCGACTTACGGGGTAGAAAACGGCTCCACGGCCGCCGGGGCTGCGCGCACCGGCCGGTCCCGCCGCNCAGCAGGAGGGGTAGGCTAGCACCAGCTCGCTTACCACATTCCATTGTCACGCCTTTAAAAAGGATTTTACAAAGGAGCGGCTCCTCACATTGTGAATTTTGTCTGGATGTAGAAAATGCGTTCACTATTTGTGAAATGGCCAAGTCCTCAGTCTGGAAAAGTCTCACGTTTTCTGTGGAGGAGTCTAACCAACCAGCATTAATGAGACTAGATGTAAATTAAGTATGTTGCCATGTTCCTTACTGGGTGCATGAAAAATACCACAGATAGTCTTATTAGTCAGAGAATCAATCAGCAGAACTGCTGCCACTGTGTTGAAGTAGGAGAATTCTCTAGGTTGAGCTCATACTGCAGCATCTGAGAAAGAACTGCTGAACTGCTTTCTTTCAGTGTCGCTGAAATTGCAAAGCAGCCTAACACAGTAGGTCTGAACTCTGGTGTTCCACTAGTATCCAAAATAATCTATGAAAAAAGGCTGAGAGGGCTGGGGCTGTTCAGCCTGCAGAAGTAGCCTCAGGGGAGAGCTTCCTGCAACCTTTTGGTACTTAAAGGAGGCTTCTAAGGAAGATGGGGACAAACTTTTCAATTGGGCCTGTAGTGCTAGGACAACGGTTAACAGTTTAAAACTAAAACAGTTGACTTAGACTAGATCTAAGGAAGAAATTTTTTACAGCGAGGGTGGCAAAATGCTGGCACAGGTGGCCCGGAGAGGTCCCCATCCCTGGAAAAATTGCAGGTCAGTTTTGGGCTTGGCTCTGAGCAATCTGGTAAAGCTGAAATCCTAGAATCATTGAATGGTTTGGGTTGGACATCCCTGCTTATTGCAGGGGGGAATTGGACTAGATCACCACCACAGTGATCAATCCCTTCCAGCCCAAACTATTAGCTCAGTATGTTCAAGCATGGTGCTGTAAGTGCACCAAAGTTGTGAGTTTGATCCCCATATGGGCCATTCACTTAAGAGTTGGACTTGATGATCCTTGTGGGTCCCTTCCAGCTCAGAATATTCTCTGGTTCTATGTTAACTCCTCTGAGGCTTTATGTAGACATAGATGTATTTTACCATAACCGAAAATGGCTTTTAAATGCATCTTACACAAAGCAATCCCATCTTTTATTCTGGACACTTTAAAACTGCCTCTGTAAGCCAGGCCGGGTTTAAATTAACGATACAAAGGTTGAACCTTTGGGATAGTTTTATACGTAATTACATATATTTAAAATACATATAAAAGAGTTTGCATGGGTTTGAGCATGTGTTTAGATTAAACACTTTATTGGCAATATCACACAAAGAGAGAAGTGATGAAAGACATGAATCTAGTTATTACACTTGAAAAGAGAAGGACTTTTCTGCTGTGGGAAGCATAGTCTTAAAAAGTAGATGATGTCTCTGCTGACATTATCTTGAAAAAATATTGCACAGAACAAACTGATTTAGCCTTTAAAAGTAGGATCAAGTTGTCAATTAACAACCGTAGATATATTTTCAGATATAGTACAGAAATATTAGAAAACTTAAGAAACAGTCCATTTGTGTAAAATACGTACTATGCCAACTTAATAGATTGTTCTTTTATCATTCATGCTAAACACACTGTCATATATATACACGTGCTCTGCATTTTTTTTAAATAAAAATACTGAAAAATCAATTGGGGGCATACATTATATACTTTAGTTTCAATTTAATCATACAATCAAATATTTGAGGTTATTCACATACAGCAGACCTCTTAACGCACAAAGCTGTAAGTTTTTCCAGAAGTATGTCATACCACTATTTCCCTAACCCTTACACACAAACCATCAATAGATCAACTCAGCTTATAGTCTTCTACTTCCCTGCAAACAGGTGGCTGGTAAGTCCCAGGTGTCTTTACCATCACCTCTCTGAAGCGGGAAGACTTTAGAAAACCTGTACAAATACCCTGTGGGTAGCTGCAAAAACAAGCTAAATTACAGAAAGGATGCAGAGTCACCCTGGTGAATTGACAATAATTTTGCAGTCTAAAACTTCCTTTGTGTAATTACATGCTATTAGGCCTAAATTGGCCAAGCACTTACCTGTGTCCTCAGCACTCACATCACACAGCAAAATCATCTATGACCTCGGATTGTGAAGGAATGCGATGTATTAAGCCAGTATTGCCCCTCTTGTGGCAGTTATGATGGACCTTGGCTCTGCTACTCAACAGAAAGTATTGTACTGTAAGAATGTAAATAGGCGTAATTGTGTGTGCCAGTTTTGGACAGACTTCTCATCACGCTTAATCCAAACTCCTCCAAAACGTAAGTACAATGCGTTTATCCCTACAGTGCATTTGGTAGAGCTACAGGCACACACTTACTCCTCAGAATTACAGTCATTCAAGCAAAGTAAAAAACTGAAGGCAATGGCACTTATATGCTAACAAAGCGGTTGCTTCATTCATGGTTTCTGAGTGAGCTAGACTAGAAAGGGAGACTGAACTAAAATTGTATTTCAAACAACTGAACTTATGTACTTTTTAAACTGAAATTCAGAGCACACAGAATCACGACTGGAACAAAAATCTTTTAAGTAAAAGCTCTGTGTTGTTTCCACTGATTTTATTTGGTTATCTGTCACATCATTCTAAAAAGATGCAATAAATCTGAAGAACGCTTGACATATTTTATTATAAATGGTCATCAATACAGAACCAAATTAACCTTTCTAAATATCTACAAAAAGCACAAGGGCAAGTTAAAAAAACATTCTCTAGCACGAGCAGAGGACTTGTGGCTTCCAGTTTTTACTTCCTATGAGCCTGTTCTTAGGGAAGAAATAATTTTAGAAGGCTTTTTTAGTCCGGTAAATCTGGAATAATCTAACTGTACTGTGGTTTTAATGCTAATTTAACTGAAAACTGAAACTAGTGCAAGGCTTTTGAAACTATTTCAAAACTCCCACATCCTTCATATATTTTTTGGGTATTGTTCATCTGCCTCAGAATCAGCATCTGTACTGAACAAGTTGTAAAGAGTTCGCTCTCGTCCACACTGAAGAGCTGCTCTCCCCCTGAGTCCAGGTAAAGCACATTACAGGCTTGTTTCTATTACAACTGTTCAAAGGATTTTGTACCTTGCTAGCTCCTACCTTTCCCGCAATTCTAAGCCATGCAAGGACACAATCTCAGACAAAGAACAGTCCCAGCTGTTGCTATTCTTATCAACAAAATTAATCCAGGACTGCCAGTAGAGGCTTTAGCAAGCCTCTCAGCAAATGCTATTAGATTTGACCATTACAGACAAATGCCATTATGTAACATAGTAACCTGTCACCACACTCATCAGACAAGAGGTTATGCTCTCTTTATGCTTTAAGAGAACAAAACCTGTTTGATCTCTGTGTGTGTATGCTGGAGTGGAGGGGTAGGGTCAGAGGAGAGGCATTATTGCCCTAGTGGTTGAGTACTCTAGGTTATTATTTGCTAAACAGAATTTTCCTTGTCCATCTGCTATTTCTTTTGTACTATACTCAACAGAGAAGTGAAACTGAAGGCGCTATCTTCTGGAGTTTCACCTGCATTTTAAGATGGAACACCTTCATAGCAGAATCACTGAATAAAACTGTCCCCAGCCTTACAGACAGGAGAAGCAAATTTGCTTCCTGTGATCTTGAAACATAAAAATCCAATCTACTACTAGCACCAAAATGACAGTACTTGCCTTTGCCCATGTCTTTTTGTCTTTTTCAAACCTATTTCTGTATTACTGACACGGTGATGTGATCAACACTTCAGGGCACCGCTCAGCAATACTTCAGTCAGCCAACCACACAGCTGAATGTAAGCAAAGGGACAGTACAAAGCAAGAAATAATACTGTGTTCCATTTGCAAAATGTCGCGCTTCCCATTAGCATGCTGTACTTGACCCTTCTGGCTGGAGAGGTGTCGATGGTTTTATTCAAAACGTCGTAGATGACTGTACAGAGACTGGACATAGGTGAAGACACACATGGGATCTGGCTTGTGACCCATCACCATCATGTCTTCCACTTCTATCAGACGGTCACAGTGAGCCATTTTCCTGTGTTAACAATAAAACAGATACAGCAAATCAAAGAGTTACATAACTGCTTCCAAGATTCATTTGAAGCTCTGATTTGAGCTTGAAACTTTCAAGAAACAATTCATCATTTCTTGAAACATTCAAGAAATCCTGAGGTTTATTGGCAGCATTTCATTTCACAATGAATTGAGCAGGGTCAGGCTGGACATTGTTATTTTTATGACCATGGAATATTCCTGTTCTTTCTCTCTCTTGCTTTATACTGGGATCTGATCTAAAGCCCTGGAGGGGCGGTGCTTTTTTCACTATCATTCACATTCCTTATATCTGTAGCATGTAGCCCTATCTCACACTACTCTGCCCAGGACTCAGTTTTTGGTTAATTTATAAGGAGTTCCGAAAAAATGGAAAAAAACTCAGGAAGAGATGAGATGTGCTGATGAAGGCCCACGTGGCTGTGAATTGTTTGTTCTCCACCACCCCCGTATCTTCAAGATGCGAGTGATCTGGACCAGCAGAAAGGAAGAGATCTGCAGATGCTTAAGATGAAGAATCACAAGGGCGGGAATAAATTTCATCAGCACAGCTAGTACTGGGGTGAACAGCAATAACTGAGAAAGTAGCCTTTACTGGCACTCGAATAAATCAGTCTAAAGGCAATCATAGCTATGAATAGTACTTTCTGTAATTTTCTCTCACCTAACATTTCTTGGTGTTGTGTTTGTGGTGTCTTTTGTTCTCCCCTAAACTTACTATTTACATAAACTGAGGTAGAAGAACATTGCAGCTGTCTTTTGAGAGTTGTAGATAGTTTTCTAGAGATCAATCGCCTAAAAGCACCACAGAATCTCCTTCAACTCACTGACAAGCAACAAAATTTTTTTATATATACATATACGTGTACTTACAAAAATACTTGTAATTCCCAAATTAATTCCTTTGCTAGAGGCTGTAATAAGGAGAAACAACATTACGTGAAGAAATTTGAAAGGTTTTTTCTGAATGGCCAATGGCAAATCCAGTTCTTTAAGTTACCGCAATAGCCATGAGTTCCTACCGCCTGTTATCATTGGGAAAAAGTGTACCAAACCCAGCTGCATCCCACATGGAGAGGTCTTACCATCAGAATCATGTTGATACCAGCTCAAAAATGTTACTATTTCTGACTGGCAAGTTCACATTCATAATGACTTTAACAAATAAGTTAGCATTTAATTGCCTGCTATACAGCATAAAAAAGAAACTGGACAATGTGTCTGAGGATATCAGCTCTGCCTGTTTTCAGAAATGCAGTTACCCGGTTGAGATACTGAGCAGCTCTCAGCCTTGATCTGTAGTTACACTGAATTCAGCCTTTGTTCTTTTTCAAGCAAAACAATGTACAGTCAGTGGTGAAGTCTCCCATATGGTCTATCTGTTCTCTCTGTAGAGCTTTATTATCTTTTTTGGCATGATACACGCAAGCTAGTAATACTCATGCCTTAAGTTTTAGCTTTCATATTATCCAGATTCTGTACTGCATTAGTGTGTAAGTCTGACCTTCATTTAAGTGTTAGCAAGTTCTCCTCACGGTCCAGTCAGACAAAACAATCCTTTTCCAGCCGGAGAGCCAAGGACACCGTGGCACCTTCAGGCCCAAAAAAGTGTAAACAACGGCGAATTGAGGAGAGCAGTCCAGGAGGATGGGACTTCATAACCTGAAGCTGTAATTGGACAATTAACCCCAATACGTAAATGGACCAAAACTTACAAAAGTGTGAAAACGTGCGATCCATCGTCCATCTTGGGCGTAGCCTCGGCCAGGCTCTTGTACAGCCCAAGGTGTATCCTTTGAAGGCCTTTTCAGTAAATACCTACTTTATTCCTTTAACACTGTCTAGCCTCTGTTCTAGGTAGCCTCCCAAGGCATCAATACAGAGTCAAAAAAAATAATAATGAGACTCTTCACTGCTGCTCAGGTGCATTAGACTTGAACTGGAAGCACTTCACAGAGCGCTAATGTACTCACTCAGCCGTTGTGAAGGCCAGTTCAAAGTTCTGCTTGCGATTAGCTGGGTCAAGCTTATTATAATCAAAAGCTTCAGGAAAGAAAGAATGCACAAGAGCGCAGAATGCCATCCCATCATTCCAGCTTGAAGAGAAGTTCTGGAGATCAATGTGCTGTCATGATGAAGAAAATACACACATTAATGCAGCACAGGGGAACAAGTAAGAGCAGCTGCTTTTGTTCAGTGCAATTTCCTATCCTTCTTTCCCACCAACAAGAGCACAGGCTTTATTTTTTTCTTCCCATCTTTGTATATCCATTTCATTGTTGACATTCTGGGAAAAAAATGGCACATTCAGCAATAAAAGCTTTTTGCCTGAAATACTCAGATGCAAAGTAGAGGCATAGTCAAGGTCCCTGATCCAAAGCCCACTGAAAATACTGTGAAGAATCTCATCAACATCAGTGAGCTCTGGAGCAGGCCCGATACACCAGCTCTGTGGAAACTAAGGACATTGCTTATATATAACCATAACAACCCTATGGTGGATTTAAAATTGAAGAACAGTTCATTTTGTGGCCGTGAATAACACTAGATAAAGACTATCCCTGCTTGCTTTGCCCTGTGTTTACACACATATAGGCAGAAATATAGAAAATATAGTTGTACCTACTGCACAACCTGATTCTTAAAACAAATCCGTATTGTTACTTTCAAAAGCCAGAGTGAAAAGAAACACATTTGTGCTCTTGTCTCATGCTGCTTTCCCATCATATAAAATTCAAGCCCCAGCTTTTTTGGTAAGCAATTAACCACAATTTTAATTAGTTCTGCTTATTTATACTATAATGTACAGTTTAGCAAAAATTATGCACATTTAGTAACGTTGAAAAACATACTACACACACACACAAAAAATCCCTAGGAAAAAAAAATCCTGTATTTCTTTGACAATTGCAGTTTAAGGCCAGGTAAAATGAGTAAAATCTCAACTGCTGTATTCTTTTAGTTACACTGATGCTACCTCATAAAAATTTACTCACAGTGTGATTCAAACTCAACCATTTACTACAAACTCATTTGTCAAATACTAACAGAGTACTTTGGTCTTCATGTAGCAAAATGGCCACAGTCTCCATGTATTCAGAACTTGTCATGTATCTTGTGAACGCAAAAATTACAGCCCGCAACTACGGAAAAATGTATATAAATGTATATGCGTGTATACTGAAATTCATATCCGTAAAGACAAAAAGGTAGGCTTTTAGAAAAACACTAATGGATTGCTTTAATAGACATACATTATGCCTACATCTCATTCATGCAGTCACTGACAGTCTCAAAGTGCTGCCTATGCAAACCACGTTTGTGTTACCCACACAAAAATTGATGACCTTGAGGAAGTTAACTCATTCTCTAGCATATTCTACATTCACCTTTTGAGCATGGAATTTGGCAAATTCTCTTGAAACAAAAAAGAGAGAGATGAAAGTGCTAGCATATCTTCACCTTGTATCCTATGGTTTTTGAGCGACACCAGTCTAACAGAATTTGTTTAATGCTGCTAGCGCTGGCAACCCCAAAACTCAGCGACCTCTTCAGCTTAGCTCTGGATTCTCCTTTTCCTCTGGAAAATTAACAGAGACCAGATTAAAATACATTCTAGAAAAACTTAAACCTACTTGTCAGGAACATCTATGCAACTTTGCCCAGGTCAGCCCCTGTCCAGGTGATATTTGAGAAACACGTTGCTGAAACCTCAACTTGTTGGTCCTGCAAGAAAAACTGATTTTTGTTAAACGGAAGCCAGAATTCCAAGCCCTCTTTTATTTAAATCATACTCCCATCGAGAAGTGTCCATACTTTTGATCCTCAATGAATGGCAAATGAAAGTCACTATATTTGCAGTCTCCTATAATGATGGAGAAGGCAGCTTTCACAGAACTCTTTCCTGATAAAAGGCACCTGCTGCTTCAGCTGAACAGCTCCAAAGTCAGAGGAATCTGTAGCTGTGAATTTCCAAGGCTCGGTCTGTAAAGTCATTGAAACTTTAAGGGAGCTCATATTGTCCCTTAGCTCCAAATCCTACGCGGAGAGAGTTCTCCCACCCAGCTGTACTCTACTGGTAATAACTGACAAATTACTTTCCCATTAACAAACCGTTCTGGAGACAAGGACTGCGACGTACTTTCCATCATCACGTTCAAGTTTCTCGAAAAGCGCTTTCCTGGCCTGCGTTCCCGCAGTCCGCGGGAGCGTCTGAGACCGCACCAATTCTCGCCGCCTTTCAACTTGGCGATGCACAGTAGGAGGAGGCGAGTGAGAGCCGGGGGTCACCTCACAGTAACTGTCAATGGCACTGGAGAAACACAACGTGAAAAGTATGTGGTAAACAAAAGAGTAACTCTCTGCAGCGACGAGAGCCAGCATAAAGGTTCAACTGTTGTCTCTAAACCTTCCAAAAGATCCCTTTCAAGATGATCTGCATGAGTCAAAAGCAATGTTAATGAAAGTAAAATTATGACTGACACACAACAGCACCTAAATATAGAAGCCCCTAAGGTACTGTTACAAATAAGACACAGCTGGACAAGCCACAAGCACTTTGTAGCGCTGAGCAGAACAACAAGCAGAACAACCTTCAAGAAAAAAAAAGAAGACAAAAAAAAAAGTTGTGGCCACACAGGACCACTAAATCCCATCGATTTCCATCTTCAGGGCTCTCGGAGGCTGTGACGTTTTTAAAATGAAACTTGAAGAGTAATTCAGGAAGTACTTTTGAAATTTTTACTTCTAGTGCACAGAATTCTGAGCTTCTGTCAGTGTTGCTCTACTGACTGCAAGCTGTGTATTTGATTGAGAAATATAGGATTATATTGTAATTTCTGTTTGTTTGAGCCACATACTGCTTCATCAGCATTAATGAAGTAAGCCAAACATTGCATTTGGAAATATTCCCTATCACAGAGATGGGGAAACAGGCAAAGAACAATGACATCAACGTCACGCATTGATTTCTGGTACAGATGGAGGTCAGGTATGACACCAAGTTCTCTAGGGTGCTCAGCGTATCATGACTCAAATACTGAAGTGCTTATGTTGGAACTACCTCGGCAGAAATGTAATGCCTAATTTGGGATTGTTTTCAAGGCAGATACAAGCCTAATTTAAGAGGTTTAAACTTTTCTTCTCTCCAATGTTTTTCTTTATGCATTATTTGGCATGCTAAGGATGTCTGCATATGCCAGGAGTAATTGCGATACCATGTAAGCAACACTACTAAGCAACTGCAACTCTGAGTTAATAAAGAATATGTAGTAGTTCTCAGCAAGGCATTTATCCACAAATTAAACTCCAGGCTAGCCAAACTAAGGATATTTGATGGCAATCATATGTCGGTTTCCAAAAATAAGCCCAAAGTACTAATTTCAACACAGATGAGTATTTTTGAAACCGTTTTCAAAGGACCTGACAACTTCCTCCTCCTAACAAAAATCCACCACTATCAGGCACTGATAGTCTTACTGATTAAGTCTAAAACAATGTGGAAATCCACAGTTAGGTCTACTTGAAACCGCTCTGTAAAATTTTGTCCTTTCTCATCTCTGTTCCATTTAGCCCAGAGGAAAGCTCACAGCCTTTAACAGGCTTAAAATATAGCACCAGTGACTCATTTGATTTCTTCGGTGCACTGGTGGGGCAGTCTGGAGAAGCACACCCCCCCACCCCCCCCCCCCCCCGCCCCGCAGAAAAGAGCCAAACGCGCTAAGGCTATCCAAAGCTGTAATCGCAGGTGTGATGTTGATGCACAGCCTACCAGATATCTCGTGAAAAGAAAGGTGTGAGGAATAACCAGAATATGGCCCTGATATAGCAATCAGAGGCACAAAAGAACAAGTCATGCAGGCGGTTTAGGGGGAATGAGTGATCCTCAAACTAGACATGTAGCATGATATATACAGCAGGTTGCTGATTTCCCATGAGAAGTACAATCAATAAATAACCTGGTACGTTTCACCTGAGAACATTCAGGGTATGTGTATAAGCACTGCTGTGTTGAATGAAAATTACTACATACAGCACATCACTAGGATGGTTTTAGTACAGATGGCGTGATTATTCCAGTAGTCATTGATTGGCTATTCCCTGAAAGTAGAAGTGTGGTTAAGAGGAATATGCCGTATATGAGAACATATACATGTTGATGGACATAGTACATACATTAAATGAACTACCTGTGTTAATGTAAGAGATTATGGGGCAAGTAGATTAATGTATAATTACACATCCCATGCTTAAAACAGCATCTGGGACTCACCTGTTTTCCAAGTCAGCAGAACACCTGTCCCTTGAAACTACATTGACCACAATGGCCTAAGAAAATGTCATGAAAAATGCATACCTTTCACCAGTTTTGGCTCCGCTACACAGCCCGTAGTTCACAGTTGAGACAGACTTGGTGACAGAAGTAGCATTCTCTACATAAAAACAGAAAAGATGCATTAGTGTAGAAACTTTCCTCATGTGCTTTCAAGTAGAAACTTTCCTCATGTGCTGTCCTGATGGATAGACACGCATTGATTTTTACTCACCACACTGTAAAGCTGCAGGCCTCCGGTTTCCATACGAGCTAACAAGCTGGGGAAGGACTTTCCCCAGCAGTTCAATTCCTCCGTAAAATTGTTGCACTGCAGTGAGGATAGCGTAAGCGTACCAGAAAGGACTCCGAGAGGATGTCCTTGATAAAACTGCAGTCGGAAGGTCAGATCACTTCAGGCCCTTGTGCAGACCTCAGAGAAGGGGACACTGCCACTGATATTTCAGTTAAAGGAAAAAGTGGTGCTTGCAAAAGTCACTCCAGCTGACAAGTCCTTGGGAGTTTAATGTAATTGAGTGCGTAATTTAAATTATCTAATTTCTACCAGGAAGACATTTTAGTTTGTAAAGTAGAACAGACTCAAAGTTGCAAATGTGTCTTAAAAGCAGCTTTGCATCTTCCTCCCTCCACTCCTGAGGTTCTGCCTTTTGTGCTTTGCCTCTTAGGGCTCAGCTCTGGACTCCAGCTATGCTCTACAATTGCAAAACAGTGGAGCGTCTTGCCCAGCCATAACGTACTAAAGCCAAAACTTGTCACATAAACTAGCAACTAATTTCTAGCCTCTGTTCTAGGTAGCCTCCCAAGGCTACAAGGCTTCTGTACATGAAAGACTGCCATCTGAGAAGCGATCCAACCTGATCACTGTTAGTCACTCTCTGAAAATGCAGAATTCTCCCCTCTTCTTATAAAAGCGATCCAGATCAACTACACTTCCCATGTAAAACACTGGTAGATGCCAGCATGCAGGTGTGACGATTTTGTGACCACTAACAATTGCCAGATACTTACGCAAATCTCAGATGTTTTCAGATGAGGAGGAGTGTGATCCTTATTCTGGAAGGGCTACATATTTTGCCAAATAACCGACACTTGAGACCACTGTCAAATGCCAGTACACTGTGCAGACAGTAACAACTTGGTGACAGCAATCAGAGGTACTTTGGGAGAGAGCTCAACTCATCTATTTCAACTGAAATCAGAAATCCTGAAAGCATTTTGTCCTTTGCCACATTCATATTACAAAGGAGACTCCTTACTTCTATCTTGCTCAAAGTAATTTCCTTCAATACACATGGGTGGGCACACCACTTTCCAATTGCCATTACCTTGTGTACAGTCACAGTTTGCACGTGATCAGCTGAAATCTTCACTGCTCAAGCTGTCTGCCTGCCACACTTTTCTGGCACCTATGGTTTCCACTGCAGAGATTGCCTAACGGTACACACGTACATCACTGTGCAAATAAGGGTAAGTACCCCTCACTTTGAACTGATTGAGAATCTGATGGGAGTAGAACAAGTGTTCACGAGTCTATGAGTCTGCATACAGACTCGTTAGCAATATTAGTATTACCGTGTAGCTACAAATCAAAACTACATGCTCAGATCGGAATCCCCCAAAGAGCACAGAATCACCCTCAATTTTTGTTGCATAAGGGCACGCAGATAGGAACACTCACCTCCAGAGGCAGATGAATCCACTGTTCTCATTGTAATTGAATTCCAGTCCTTCCCTGTATCAGCACAAAAAAAGACAAAGGAAGTGTTTGCTACATTCTCAGCTTTAGTAGGATAAAAACTGAAAGAATAATCTGCAAATGATCCCTATCTCTTCCCAGCAATCCCATCTGGTCTTCTGTAATTTCTGACCCATATATATAGTCCAATTTGTAAGTGTCACAGCCAAGGATGAATGGCTTCAATGTGAATTTTTTTTTAAACTCAGTTTCAGTATAACTAAGATTCTGCAATCATTGACGTGTGTATACGTGTCAGACCGCTGTCAGTCATTCCTTCCTCCAAATGACTATTGGAACCTGTTGGCCAAATATCTGCCTAACTTCTCACAGGGCCTCCAGTCCCAAAGCACTAAAAATGTCCACAAATTTCACGAAAAGAGCCGGGCATGTTTAAGAGATTCAGTAACTTGTTGAATTCAGCAACTGTGCTGCAAGATACGCTTCACTAAAACCTCAACTACATTGGGCACAAAAATTCTCTGCAGATGTGACATTACAGCCGAAAGCTCCAGCCGAAAGAACCCGCAGTATTCCAAATTGGAGTGTCCCACAATGGGATATATAGCCACAGAAGCAAGGTTTCATAATTACCACTAGGTCACAGGACAATACTCATAGCACCAGTTGAAGAAAGGAAACAGGATGCAGCTTCAGCAGCTTATTTTTCTCTCTTTTACCTGGCTGGTTGGAAGACTTTACTCCCATTGTATTTGTGCTCTTGCCCTGTCCCAGCAGGCAAGAAGATGTATTAGTTGTTCCTGTTGGACAGATGTTCTCTCCTGAAAACTTCTCAGATGTCCTGGTTACTGCAGTAACGGGAAGGTGGGGCATCTGTAAGGTGACTGCAGGGGCATGGGCTTCAGGGGAAGAAGATTCTGACATCTGAAAACAGGTCAGTTCACGGGCAACTTTTGCCTGACCTGAATAAAAAAACGGGAGAGAGGAAGTAAATTTGTTTGCAGTTTGTAACAGAGCTACAAACCAATGTTCATGCAACAATTTATTTTGCAAGTCATCGGACTTATTCCCCTGTGAAACACTGTACCATTTACATAGCAGAAGCAGCCCTGCGCATCAGCACGAGTGATCCTTGCAGCGATCACACTTACCCTACGTGAATCTCAGCAGGAACCACGTCCTCAGATCATTAATATACTAGCATTTGCATTTGGTAAGCTTCTCTTCCTCTGCTCAGCCCTCACTCCCAATCTCCTGCCCTGGATAAGGAAGCAGCAGTTTTGTCCATGGTTTTATGATACACGGTATGACTTTCTCCAAAGTGGAGATGGTTAAGTCCTTCCTCCACTGAAGGATGATGGAAGCAGACGGGTGACTTGCAAGATGTTTTGGGACGCAAGACTACAATGGCACCCAGCATAGCAGACCTTATCGCTCGTGTCTGAAGTTAATGCAGCAGTAATAGCCTCCAATTTATGAAACACCATAGTACGTGCTTAACAGTAAAGCCAAAGTTTAAAAGTGAAACTCCTAATTATGAAATAAAGTATTGGTGCCACAGGACAATATCCATCCTGAAACCGTAGCAGATTCCAACCCTTCCAAAATGTGAGACCTGCTCTACGGCTGCCAAGATCAGGTATTTTACAAGCAGCGCTACTTCATTTCATGCAACGTTCCTACCTGATGATGAAGATCGATGCCCATTTTCAATGATGGAAGAACTAAAAACTCTTCTAAATTCAGGTTTCTGGTGGTCATCCAGGTCTATGCTCTGTCAGAACACACAACAGACATGACAACTAAATTTCAAACAGCAGCAAAAGTGAGAAGAATATCCAGAAACACCTGCCAAGAACAGGTCTTCCTCGTGCAAGTGACCACAAAATAAGAAGGGAACACCTACCTAACCTCAGGAGCCAAGCCTGCAAATGAAGCATTGGCAATGCATAACTTAAATCAATCTTCACACGCTTGTCCTTAAGCACCCCAAGCACCTAGGAGGTGTTAGATAGGTCTTCTGTTAGATAAAGGTATCACCATCCACTGTGATGGTGATAAACAGAAGACTCAATGTAACAGTGGAGAAATTGATTGAAATTGCATGGAACGATGCTCTGCATTTTTTTTCTATTTGCTGCAGAAAGAAACTACACTATAAAAACATACTGTACAAGCATTACAAAGTAAATTCAATCCTAGGACATTGCAGCTATATTATAATCTGTAACTTCTGTAAGGATAGCTTTTTTCTGGCAAAAGCATAAATTCTCCTCATAACGGCTGTCAATATAATTGCAGAAAAATCAGCCAGGAATTTTTCTGCGGGTTTAGTAGTAGGTCGTGGTTTTGTTTTTTGGGTTTTGTTTGTTTGATTGGGTTTTTTGGCTGGTCGGGCTGTTTTTTGGGGGGTGAAGGGGCACATTAAACCATGAGGAACTATGTGATTTTTGGGCTGCATAACTAAAAGAAGAAGAAACTGCTTCACAGATACACGATTACTGCAGTTAAGTTTCCAAGAAGCAGCAGCTACAAGTAGTAGAGAGAAGTTCCCCAACGTACAGTCCACAAAAAGTTTCATTGATTGCATAGTTGTATCCAGATGTTTTAATTTCTGGAAAAAAAAAATTATTTTGAAACTTTTGTATTTATCACGAGAAAGGTACTGTGCATGAATAAACACAGTTATCACTGCTGCCAGGATTGAGAAAATTACAAATTAAACAAATACTAATTATAGACACCACGCAGAATCAGGGATTCAGAACTTTTACGGCTGCGTTTAGTGCAATTGAGATCCCAGTCAACAATTACTGCCCGTATCCAGAACTGAAACGTAAAGCATAGCTAACGCAGCTCCCTGGAATGTACCCATGATATACAGTTAGAACCGTTTAGCTATTCATGTCAGCCATTATGACCTGAATGTGAAGAATGCCTGTGTAGGCTGTAAACACAAATCTACTTTTATAAGCTGGGGAGGTGCGGGTAAGTAAAATGGTCAAATGACACGACCATTGCAAAGGTCATGTAGCGTCCTACACACTGAACTGGCTTTCTAATGCAACGTCAAGTGCTGCATTACTTTATTTCGTGCAAACCTGACTGCTACAGTTTGGCTAACAGCGCCAGAGAAGAAACTGATACCAGGCTGGAGGATGGGGAAGAAGCCCCGTGTGCTGACAGAACAGTGGGAGGATCTGGGATCAGATTCTGATGTGCATGTAGTAGCGTCAGGCTGGAGTACTTTCAAAATCCACTTTGGAGATGCCAAGCTTCTGACAAACCCGTGTGTTTAGCAACACTACTTCTGTCAGTGCTGGTTACATAGATTATAAATAGCAGAGGAATAACTACCTATATCGGTACTTAATAAGAAGAAGTACTAATTTGTACAACTCGCGTGACAACAACACGATGAACAACATGGTGAAGTTGAAGAAAAGAAAAGTTAACACTAATATTTTGGATGCCTTATCAAAGCTTGCTCGTCAAACTAATCTCTGTGTAGCTCAGAGGTCTCCACGTAATGGAGGGCGATAATACTTTCCATAGTTGTAGGGCTGATGGAATTCCTCCTTTGCTGCAAAGAAGTCACACTTCAGAGATCCATAACCGGAAGCTGCAATTATCGCAAGCCAGTAGTGAAAATTCAACGCACGCAGAAAAAGTAAGCACCGGATCACAAGAGTAGGAAAAAAAAAAGAAATACAATTGTTATTTCCTTGCTGAACCTCTAAGGTGCACGTCTGTTATGTCTTCAAGATTTTGTCTGCAACAAGGTCAAATTCTAGAAGAATGACACATTATATACATTAATTATATCTATATTATAAACAAATTATATTACTCTCACTCAAATGAGAGATTTCAGTCGTTCAGTGTCTTTCATAAAGCCACCAACTACCACAAGGGTCACAATACAAATCACCGGCTCTAGAAATGCTGTTTATCTAGGAGAAGTACATCCCCTCCTTCTTACATATGACAGGTGAAATTGTTCCTTCACTTTGATGAACAGCAATATCGCCACTGACTGCCACAAAGGCAAGATGCCACGCTCTGTTCCTGGCACGTACAGAGATCACTGATATATCAGATACTGGGAAAGATGAAACTTTGAGGAAATGCAAACCAGCCTGCTAGACACCAGCAAGAAGTGCACCACATTTACCCCTTAATTCTACTACTAGAAAGCCACTGTCCATAAGACAATACAAGTATTCTCTAATCTGTAACTGACCCTGCAACTTGAAGAAAAAGCCTTGAACACCATGAACATATTAGAAAAGCTATTGCACTGAAGAAAAACAATAGGAGTGCTTCTCATAGAACCTTTTTGAAGTAAGCCTGGATATAAACGAATAGGAGGGAACAATTCTCCCTTAGCAGCTTCAGCAGGTGCCTGTGGCTATGTCACAGTGAATTAAAACAAAACAACAACAAAAATAATCTAGATAAGGATCAAGGCAGCCTTGAAATGTCACCATTCCAAAAGGATACTTGCAGGAAGTATAAGAGAATAATAAAGAAGTTAAACCAACAGACTTCCTTTATCAAACATAGGAGTTAAGGCAGTTTGGAAATGGAGTATGTAATGCGAGGTGATTGCTGGATCATGTAATCTCCCCGTCATTATAGAACCATAGAACGGTTCGGGTCGGAAGGGATCGTAAAGATCATCTCATTTCAACACCTTGCCATGCGCAGGGATTCCCCGCATTAGATCAGGTTGCTCAGGAGCCCATCCAACCTGGACTCAAACACTGACAGGGATGGGGCATCCACAACTTCCCTGGGCAACCTGTGCTTCACCATCCTCTGAGTGAACGGTTTCTTCCCAACGTCTAATCTAAACCCGCCCTCTTTCAATGGTTTAAAACCACTGCCCCTTGTCCTGTTGCTATCTGCCTGTACAAAAACAAGTCCCTCACCCTCCTTTTTTGTAAGCCCCCTAAAGTATTTGAAGGCTGCAATGAGGCCTCCCTGAAGCCTTCTCTTCTCCAGGTTGAACAGTCCCAGCCCTCTCAGCCCATCTTTGCTGGAAACACGTAGGTCATTATGCACACCCAAGTCATGTCTTATGCAGTTACTCACAGGCTGACTAACTGCTGGGTGCCATCAGGTCACCAGGGAGAGATCCCAATGGGCAATACTTGTTCAGACCTTCACAGGTGGTCACAGCCAGCTGTCTATCTCTCTGTGGCTTTGACCACTGCAGGCAGATTCTCTGCAGCCATCTGTCCAAGTTGGGATGTTATCTTAGGGAAACTTTACTGCCTGCCATATGCTAAGCTATTCCCCTTTGCAAGCTTGCCAACTGGCAAACAGCATTGCTGGCACACAGATCCCCCGGAATCGAGTCCAGAAAGGATACAAAAATATTCGTGTACATACGTACACCGACAGCCAAGCCTGCCCCATCTCCTCTTATTTCTAACCACAGGGAACTGATAGGTTGCTACCACTCTAACCAAGATCCCAGTCTGACCAAACAGAGCCATAATCAGGTAGATCTCCAGGTAGTATCACAGCCAAGACCACGTGTCAGAGCACCTCCCAAAATACCACTGACCCCGCGCCGTAAAAGAGGAACCCCGTGTCCCTAAACATTACCCCGTGCCAACGCTGTCTGGCAACACCCGCGAAGCATCCGTTCACGCATGCCCTCGGCCCTCCCTCCTGCCGTCTCCCTGGCCGCTTACTTGGCTCCGGCCAGCGACCGTTAGCTTGGCACGACCGGAGAATGCGCCGTCGGCCGAACCTTGCCCCGGCGAGCCGGGCCCCACGGCCTGAGGGCTCTCCGCCGCCTCGTTCACCCACTCCTGCGGCAGCCCCGCCGACCGGCCCAGGGCCTCCACCTGCCGAGACAGGCGCTCCAGCTGTACCCGCAGGCGCCGGTTCTCCTGCTGCAGCTCAGAGACAGCGTGTGCCAGGGGGCTGGCGAGGCGCAGCACCTCCTCCACCTGCCGGCCTACTCCCTGCTTGAACAGCTGGACGTCCACATGGATTTCCCGGACGGCGCCCCGCAGCGTGTCCTCGTAGCGTCCCAGGCCGCCGCAGACAGTCTGCGCCTCCCGACTGTTCAGATCCTCGATCTCGCTGGCCATGGTGTNGGCAGCCGCCGCACAGAAGCGGCGCGGGCGGTGCGGCTGCCCCGTGCGCCTCGCTCAGCGCACACGCCTTCAAAGGGGGAGATGGAATTTCGGGAGGCAATGGTGGAACGAGCAGAGGGAAGGGGCGGGGCCACGGGCTCGTTCACAGCGGCCGCGGGACTTTAGGGCCCGAGAGGGCCGGCCGCGATGGGCTGCGGGCGNGCGCTCCAGCTGTACCCGCAGGCGCCGGTTCTCCTGCTGCAGCTCAGAGACAGCGTGTGCCAGGGGGCTGGCGAGGCGCAGCACCTCCTCCACCTGCCGGCCTACTCCCTGCTTGAACAGCTGGACGTCCACATGGATTTCCCGGACGGCGCCCCGCAGCGTGTCCTCGTAGCGTCCCAGGCCGCCGCAGACAGTCTGCGCCTCCCGACTGTTCAGATCCTCGATCTCGCTGGCCATGGTGTCCGCGGACCGCAGGCTGCGCGGGCAGGGACGCAGGGGGCTCGGGAGCGGCTAGCGGCAGACGCCTGATCGTCTCCCCGCTCGCCTCCGCCTTTCCTTCTGTCCGAGAACTCCGCGCGCCTCCCGGCGGCCCCTAACCCGGCCCTAAGCCCGGCCTCCGGCGCCGCCGGGCACGGCCGGTTCTCCTGGGGCGCAGGAGGTCGGCGGGGCGCGCGCCGCGCCCGGGGCAGCC
>VZSE01011119.1:0-10841 GCA_013398275.1 Promerops cafer | reverse complement strand
TGGTGCAGGAGGGGCGGGGCCGAGAGCGGTGGCGGGAACGGGCCGGGGGGGGCGCGGGCTGAGGGGACCCCGTGAGGCGTGAGGGGAGCGATGGCCGGAGAGGACCCCCGTGAGGGGACACGTCCGCGCGAGCCCCCGAAGCGGCTGAGCCCAGCCAGGGTTCCACCGGGAAGATCCTTCTCTGACAAGGAATGAAAAGGTTTGATCTTAAAGTGCACTTTTCGGAGGCGTCTGATGGAAAAATCGCCTTTTTACGAGGGCAACAACCTCAAAATCACTTTTTTTGGAGGGGACCGATCTCAAAACCGCCTTATTTGGAGGGGGTTTGGCCTCAAAACTACCTTTTCTGAAGAGGTTGGACCTCAAAAATGTGGATTTTTCAGTGACTTGACCTCGAAACCATTGAATTTTTGAGGGGAACAACCTCAAAGATGCCTTTTTGGAGGCATTTGACCACAAAAACACCTTCTGCTTTTGATGACCAGGGAAACGACATTAAATAGAGGTCTGAAGGAGCACTTTGCTCCTTAAAATCCCCTCTCGGAGACTCTGCAGCTCAGGGATTGTTGGAAAATTACTCAGATTCAGCCAAAACTCCCCAAAATCAGTGACCCCACGACTTTGAGAACAGCTGGACAAATAGCTGAAATGGCCGTTTTGGGGTGAAACGTGGCGGAATTGGTGTCAGCCCTGTGACATTAGAGCCCTGTGGTGTCACACAACAAAACGAGGTCCAAACAGGCACTTTTTTATTGTTGGTCGCGACGCTGACGGAATCACGCAGAGACTCCGCAGCGTCACAGCACCGTTAATGCCTCAAAAACACATGAAAAATGAGCATTTTCGTGTAAAACATCAGCCCTGCGAGTTTTAGCATTTTTTAGGATTTGGGGTTGTTTGCTTTGCCCACAGAACAATCTGGTTTGTAGGGACAGAAGCCACATTTCTAGACAGGGGAAAAAAGCACTGTTATTCCTAAATTCCATCATTTAATGCCTTGAACATGGAGCTTTGCCTGGAAGAAGGAACCCAGTCTTGGAGTGTAGCTTTTCTGGACACCAAATTCCCCCAGACAGCTGCCCTCACTCTGAGTTTTCAAAAAAAACCCTAATTTACAGGAATATTTCCCTCACTGCTCCCCATCACAATCAGTTTTCACCTCTAAAAAGCCACTTGGGTTTATTGGGAATAAAAATCCTTTATTCTCCTCAAATCCTGTGTTGCTGGGAGGCAGCCGAGCCAGCCTGGCTTTCCCAAGAACACATTTTCCTAAATTTCTTCTCTCCTTCACCACTTTTCCTTCCAGCCTTCCAAATTCCTGCTGTTTTTTGCCTTTTTAAGCAAATAAACCCAGTTCCTGCCGCTCCTCGGCTGCTTCCCGCAGCATTCCCACACCCAAAGGGTCAGGATTTAGGAGGAAAACAGCTGAAAATCGACTGGTGAGAGGGAATTCACCCCCAACACGAACATTCTGAGCAGAAATAAAACCAAAACCACCCTGAAACCCGCACAGGGAGGGGAAAAGCTGAATTAATCCAGAACCAGCATCAGGAGCTGCAGAACACGCACTGGAGGTGCTGGAATGGCTTCAAGTGGAACAAGGTCTGGTCATTATTCCCTGAATTATTCCCACTTATCCCAAACAGGGAGGATTGGCCTCTTTTTAGCTTCAGTTGAGCTTTACTGATACTTTTTTAGCTTTGTTTTTACCTTTCCCTTCATTTTTCTGTCTTTCCCTTCACCTTTCTAGTTCTACCTTTTCCTTCATTTTTTTTACTTCAGTTTTCCCTTCCACTCCTCTGTCCACTGATCAGCTGCACTGAAAAACGAGGGGGAAAAGGGAAAATTTAGGGAATTTTAAAAAAAAATTAGGGGAATTGCAGTGTTTGGTTCCAGCTAGGGAAGCTCTGCCCAGCAGCGTCAGAGAAACAAACGTGCCCCCAAAAATTCACTGGAAAAGCTCCAAATAACCATAACTGAAAACATCCTGGAAAAGCAAAATATACAAAAGCCCCCAAAGCACTGGGTAATTCCACAGAAACGTCCCCTGGACGATACAAAACCTAAAGGAGGCAGGGGAATTGGGATAAAAAGCAGCCAAAAGGATCTCTCAGTACCAATTCCCAGAGCCAAGTGAGCAGTGGGAAGCGGGAAGGTGGGACCACCCAGCCTCTGGGAGCTGGGAATTGTCCCCTAAAACCTCAGAGCCTTTCTTTAAGTCCTTTTTTAACAAATGAGACCCCAAAAAAGCCAAATTACTGGCGGTGGCTCTGCTCCTGTGGCTCTGAGGGTTAATTCTGTTACATTTCAGGTTTGAGTTAGTTATGTTTTAGAGTTAATTGACTCTTTTCAGGTCAAAAATAAATCCCTTTCCCCGCCCCCCTCTGGGCAGGAGCTGCGAGGTGTTGGCTGCCACTGGCTTTGCTAAAATCACCCGTAATGAAACCAAAACCCCCCCCAGGTCCATCCATGCCCCCTCCCCATGCTCTGGGGGGGGGCTGTCCCAAAACCCTTAAGCAGGTGAAGCGTTTGGGGAGCTGGGGAAGTGTTTGCCCTAAACTGACAACTTTCAGGGACCAGATGGAGATTTTGGGGAGGAATCTGTGGAAGCTGCAGGTCCTCAAGAGGTGCAAGAACTGGACAGAGCCTCAAGCCCCAAATTCTGCTCATGGCCCCCTTGTACCCCTCCACCTTCACCCCTCGCAGTGGCTACAAAAGCACTAATTAGCTTATTCCTAAAATAATTAATTAATTAGGGCCCGAAACAGGGCCTTCAGGGGCCGACAAAGGGCAACAAGGGATGGGAAGTGATTCCAGCCCGTCCCAGCTCTCTGGCCAGGAATGAGCAACCATAATTCAATATTTTGGGGGGGGCCACAACAAAAACACCCCATGAGGAGCTGCCTGAACCTCCTGGCTCACCCACGCGTCACCTCTGCACCCAGATCCGCTCGGGTGCCCCCGGGGCGCCGAGGAAAGGCCGGATCAAAATGGGATCAAAGACAGTTAAACTCACTTCAGAGTCGCTGCCTGCTGGGAATTGGGATTTTGCCCCCGTCACAGCCCAGGAGTGGCACTGGCACAGGGCCCTGCGGCTCCTTAGCGGCGACAATCTCGTCATCGTCACCAGCGCGAGGATTTAAGGCCGAGTCATCAAAAATCTGCATTTTACCGATCCCCCCACACTGCTGGCCGGGGGGAGCGGGTGGTCCAAGGTCCATAGAGGCGAATTCCACGTGGGACAGGCGGTGCCGGGCGTTCTCCGGACGCGGCGCTACGCGTCGGGCTGGCCTTTGTTGGTCTTCTTGAGCAGCTTCCTCAGGTTCTGGGACATGAAGTATGGCTTTTCCGCCGAGCCGTCGTTGCGCTCCAGGTCTTCCACTGCAAAGAGAAATCCCCCGGCCCCCGCGGTGGGGGCAGATGTGGGGGTTGGTGTGAAGGAGGCTCCTGGGATCCTCTAGCAGTGATTCCCAGATTAAAGAAAGCAGCCGCGGAAAAACAACACCCCAAAACCAAACAAAGCCACAAAGCCCCGGGCTCGCAGCGCCCAGGGGGAGTTTTGACAGGGATTTGGATCCTTCTGGGATGGAAATGTGAGCATTGATGCTGCGGCTTTGTCCTGGGAGCTGTGGCTGAGGCTGAGCCACAGGAGCTGTTTTTTTAAATCTTGATGATTTCTGGGCTGTCTGGAGGAGAAATCCCAACCTCCCCTTGCCTGGAGCGAAACCCTCTGAGTCCCAGCAGCCACCAAGTCCCAATGGCCACTGGTGATGGCTCCTGCCCGGAGCGATGGCTGGGACAGGGGACAGGGACAAAAAAGGGCTGAAGCGGTGGGTGTGAAGCCAAAGCTCTGCAACCTCACCCGGAATCCTTCAAAATTTTGTGGTTTGCATAGAGACGGGGCGAGGAAAAGGGTGAGGAAATTGCAAGGAAAGGGGGAGAAGAAAGGGCAAGGAAAGAGGTGAGGAAAGGGCAAGGAAAAGTTTTGCTGCTCTTGGCTGAAGCAGACACAGAGGAAACGCCCAGAGACCAGTTTGGGGCGGCGGAACCCACTCGGCCCATCCCACAAACCCCTGTCCCTCCACGCTGGACTCCTCGTGCCAGCCACGCCAGCCCTCCCTTAGGAACAAAGATCTCTGCGTCAGAACCACGATGATCTCCAGGCACCGCGCTCCTCGCTGGGCGCTACTGGGACCCCCAGCCGACTCCGGGTGGGTTCTCTCGATGCAGGAACAGGGATTTTTGGGCAGGAAGGTAGACTGGACACCATCGGGCACTGAGGGTTGGCACCCGCCACCCTCGAAGGACTTCCAGGGGACGCAGCGGCACCGCGGGAGTCGCCGCTGGGGTCGGGGGGCCGGGAAGGTCCCGCGGCCTCCGCCCGGCGCCGGGCCCTAGCCTTGGCTATCGGTGCTTTTGGAAGGTTCTAGGTGCCCCTTCAGCAGGATCTCGCTGAGCTCGGGGGACATGTAGTAAGGCCTCTCCGGAGATCCATCGTTTCTCTCCAGATCTTCACCTTTTCCAGCCCCGGGAAGAAGCGGCCGTGAAGGGGAAGAGCGAAAAGCAGTGGAGGAGCCAAGGAGAGACAGGGCGGAGGTGGAGGATGGAGAATGTGTGACCAGAGACACGGGAGGGGTGGAAAAGAAGGGAAATAGGGAGGGAAAAAAGGGAAATTGAGGTTAGTTGTGGTTAATTTCACCAAGCCCAAAGCACCAAAACAGAGGGAGAGATGCAGGAGCCCACCAGGACAGGCTGGGGGTCTCTGCCGGAGCAGGCAGGGGACAACAGGTGAGAACGCAGGTGAGGAGTCAGGAAAGGAAAAAGCAGGAGAAAACCACACAGAGGGACCCTGGGATTGGGAGCAAACCCCCAAACTGGACACTCTGGGGGTGAGCCTGATGGGAGAGGGGGTTTTTGCTGATACTCACAGAAGCAAAGGAAGAGTGTGTCCACGCACATGCCGTACACGCTGAAGAACCCGTGGGCAATGAGGTAGGAGCCCACGATCACTGTCTGGAAGAGACACCACACACTGATGCCGCGGCCGGCAGAGAGCCCGGAGCCCCGGCCAGGAGGAGGAGGAGGAGGAGGAGGAAAGTGCTGAATCCCACATTCCCCAGAGGAAGGAGGAGAAGTGAACAGGGCAGGACTGTTCAGAGCAGCCCGAGTGTGGACAAAAGGCCTCAGCCACCACTGGATGGACGCCAAAGTGGGCAGTGCAGGTGGGCACGGCGCCAGCAGCAACCAACAAAGGGCTCATTGCACCAGCAACTGGGAAAACACCTCCAACAAAGGAGGTCCTTGAGGCATCGGGTGTGGGGAGGGGTTGGTGTGGGGCATCTCTCCTTCTAAAGTCACCCCAAAGTGAGAGAGCAGCTCACCAGAATCGGGACCCAGTAGTAATTCAGCGGCGGCGCCGTGTCCTGGACCAGCTTTATCCGCTGGGTGAAGAAGAAGAAGGCGAGGATTCCTGGGAAAGCAAGGGGTGGACAAGGGTGGGCAGGATGGAAAACGGGATGGAAAGGAGCAGCTTCACGGGAGGGGTGACTCGAGCGGAGCTTCTGGGACAGCACAACCGGTGACGGCAGCTGGATGCCCCGAGGAGAAACTTCCAGAACCCAGCACTTACCCACGCTTCCCACGATGAGGAGCTTCCCAAGGAAGAAGAGGAAATCCGTGACTTTATCTAACACGGCCACCCTGGAGACAAGAGAGGGATGAGCCTCCGCATCTGCTCCCCGCCCCGAGTTCCGACAGAAGCAGCCAAGGCACGTATGGCCCCCGGTTCTCACCTGATGATGTTCCTCATCAGCAGGAAGAATGCATTCCGGGCCGAGGTGCAGAAGTTGGTGCCGTAGATGGCGATCTGGGGCAGAAGAACCGGGCAGGGGAGAGAGAAACAGGGCTGGACTGAGTCCACCACCCAGGGCAGGGTGCAAATCCCACCCTGGAAACGCTTTCTCATCCACTGCCAGGTCAGGCATCACAGAGACGCAGAGCTGAATACCCCCACCCGCAGAAGGTCCTCCCCAAAGCCAACGGGATGTGGCTGAGGTCAAGGTTTTTCAGCCAAAGGGCTGAAAAACGCCGCAAAGCTCCGTGATCCCGCAGCATCGGGAGACACAATTCCCAGGGAAATCTCTGAGCTGCCCCCATGGCAGCCCCAGCCCTTCGAGGGCGTTGGTTTTGGGCGACTCTCACCATGATGTAGGCGTTCCTGTTGAGGAACTTGATGAATTTTTCCAGGCACCAGAAGCAGCACTTGAGGCAGCTCAGGAGGAACTTGGCAAACTTGTTCTCGGCGGCTGGAGGGCGCAGGGAGAGGGGTCAGCACGAGAGCCAGAGGATCTTCCAGCAGCCGCTCTAAGGTCCCTGGTGAGACCTTGTTGCCACAGCTCCCCCACCCAAGCCCCGTTCTCAGGGTGCCCAGTGTGAGGCCCAGACTGCTCTTCCCACACCCCCACTCGCTGTTGACATTCCCCGATGGACGGTTACACGGCACAGAACTCCCTGGCACGGGGGTGGGCTGGCTCAGCCTGCAGCCACGGCACAGCACTTGGCTCCTGCCCCGGGAAACACTTCACAGAATCAGGGAATAGTTTGGGTTGGGAAGGGCCTCGCAGCTCATCCCACTCCATCCCCCACCACAGGCCAACCCCACTCATCTCCCCATTCCCATCCCAGCCCTGGCACCTTTCAGCCGGTGGTCCAGGTACTCCAGGGTGACCCTGATGACCTGGACAATGGCCAGGACCAGAGAGCCAAAGGCCAGTGAGCCGGTGTGGTACCTAGGGATGAACCGCCCTGGTTATAAAGGCACAACCTCCCAGAGGTCCCGGCCAGCCTCGCGGGGATGGACGCACCGGAGCGCGCGGCCGAAGGCAGAGAAGAGCGGGAAGGCCGGCATGTCGTCGGGCTTCTTGAAGGCCCAGTAGTAGGAAGCGAAGGCGCCCGCCAGCGTCACCTGGCCCAGCGCGATGACGAAGTTGGCGAGCCAGAAGAACATGAAGACGTTGAAGAACTGGAGCACGATGAGGTACTTGTGATAGGCGGTCTCACCGCCGTAGAACGCGAAGAGGCACTGGGCATCAGAGCACAGCTTGGTGACGTTGCTGGTGTTGAAAGTCTGGAGAGGACACAGGACGCTGCCGGTCAACCCAGTGCGACCCCCGTGGTCTCATCTCTGGCAGGGTCTGAGTTTCCCAAGGTCCTCACCTCGGGCTTGCAGGTCTGCCCAGAGAACGGGCAGGCGGACTCGTTGAACACCTTGTAAACAGCCTCGTTGGAGGTGGACAGGAAGCTGCGGTTCACCATTAAGGAGGTGCCGTTTTCCAAACCCAACCCTAACTCCAAACCAGGCTCCACCCCAAACTCTCACTGCTGCTCTTCCACCCCAGGGCTTGTTTTGGGTTAAACCTCAGAGATTTAGGGTGGATCCGCGAGCAGATCCTGTTTCACGCCTGGGGAGACATTGGACTTCTGGGGAGCAGAGACGCGGGGAAGAGGAAGACGAAGAGGAAGATGAAGAGGAAAGGATACACGGCAGTGCTGGCCCAGTAGGCGATACAGAGGCACAGCAAGAAGAAGGTGCACAAGGGGAACAGCAGTGACGACATGACGTGACCGACGGCCCTGCGGGGAGATGGTTAAACCCCGGTTAAATCCCGGTAAAACCCCAGTTAAACCCCGGAGCAATGGGTGACAGCGGCCGTGGGGACGGGGACAGCCAGACCTGCTGGCCTCCTTGATGAGCGCGATGGCGATGAGGATCCTCTTGCGCAGGAAGATGAGCAGCAGGACGATCACCAGCTCCAGCACGCACAAGATGATCACTGGGAGGGGAAGGGGAGCCCCAGGTAGCACGAGAGCCACCTTCACCTTCCCCAGGGAGTCTCCCACGGCACCGAACACTCCTCCCGGGAACGTCCAGCTCCACCCCATGGCTGGGCACCCAGCTGAGTCCCTCCTTCACATGGGAACAGCCCAAAAACCCGCTGTGACCCCCGCTTCCCATGCCCTGTCCTGGGTCCCACCCCAGTTCCAGACACTTACGGAACGCCAGCCACGTCTGCCGCAGGTGGAGGTAGACACGGAGGTCGGTCTGGAAGCCCAGGTCCGTCAGGGACACGTCCGACCCCGCTTCCCCTTTTAACTTCGCGTATTCCATGTAACAGTGGAAGATTCCTGCGGCAAAAAGCAGAAAATTGTTCCATCTGCGAGGTAAAGGCGGAGCCGGATGCCGGCCAGGGAGGAGACACCCAGAAGGACGCGGCGTGTGAACCTGTGCAGTGCAAATCCCACTGGAAATAGGGAAAGGGGAACGGGGAAAAGCCAGGGAGAGTCTCCCAGCCCGCCGCTCACCGTATCCCAGCACCAGGATCACCATCACAATCATCACCCAGACCATGATCCCGGCCAGGAAGCGCAGCAGGACGATGAAGATCAGGCTGGCCACCATGGCAATGACGAGGCCTCTGTGGGAGGAAGGCACCCACGTGTCACCACCCTCCCACCGTGCCCCAGCGTCCCCCAGACGTGAGAACCACGGCGGGGAGGGACGGGAAGGATGTCACTGCTCATGCTTTGCCCGATGGAAATTGTGGGAAAGCCGGGGCAAAAATTGTAAAATACTGGAAGTCCCTGGCTTTTGCCCCATGCTCACATGATGATCCAGTACCAGGACACCGTGTAATCCTCGAAGATCTTCATGGCCAGCTGCCGGGTCTCCAGCACCACATTGGCTTTTCTGCAAGGAAACGGGAAACGCCGACGGAGCGGGAGCCGGGGGGACCCCAAAACCAAGAAAATTCAACAACTCTGCACAGCAAATTCCCCGGAGCTGTCCACACCGAGCCTCCTGTGCCAGCGTGGGATTTTGGTGCAGGATTTCTGGTGAGCACCTGACACCTCAAAGCAGCGCTAACGAAGCAGCTCTTAACGAGGGGCATTGGCCCAGGACTCACTTGGCCCCTTCCAGCAGCTCGGTGACATTCCTACGGTGCCCCTGGCCATCATCGTAGGTGGTCTCGTTGCCCACCATGATGACGCCCTTCTTGGCCTGGATGGCTGGGAAGCATCTCCGTGCCACTGGCGAGACAGAGGAGGGGGGGGCATCTCAGCTGGGAAAACGGGAGTCCCACACCCCCACAGGACCCCCAGAACCCCCAAACAGCCTCCAAAAAATCCCGATCGTTAACGAGCTCCTTGCTAATTCCAGACATACGTGGGGTGCTGGGAATGAGCATGGCCGGACACTCCTTGTCCTTCAGCACCTCGATGGGAGCCTGGGTGGGGACAACGAGCCGGACGTCAGCGCTCCAGGCAGGAAATCACCCCACGGCACAGGAACACCGACCCCACAACCCACCTTCTGCGAGTTCTTGAACTCGGGGGTGCAGAAATTCCGGTAGTATTCCAGCGACGCCGCGTTCCCGTAGGCGGTCAGGTACGTCATGTACCGGTCCGGGCATTTGCTGACACAGATCTGCACGGGAGGGGGACACGGGGGGGGGCTGCAGGCCCGGATTCCATGGGGAATTCGGGGAACGCCGCGATCCGGAGGGGCCCGGCCGTACCTGCGTGGTCGGGCACTGGAATTCCAGCAGCACCAGTGGGCTGGCGCACTTGACGATGTCAAAGTAAAAAAGGAAAGGCTTTTTCCTGCAAAACAAACCAAAACCGCCCGGTTTGGGGGGATCCCCCGCCACACTCCCCGAGGAACTCGGGGTCTCTCCAGCACAACGTCCGGCACTCACTCGTTGGGGGTCCCCTGCTGACCGCAGAACTGCCCGTGGCTGTCTGTGGGGTGGATCACCTTGCGGGGGTCCCCGTGGGTCCAGGCTGGGGAGCACAGGATGATGACGCCGTGGTCACCCCCCCCTGCAGCCCCCAGACCCCGCAGGGCCCCGCCGGGCCCCTCTGGACAAGTGGGATCCCCCTGAGCCCCCAGGACGTACCCACGACGCCGACCACCACGTAGCCCACGATGGCCACCACCAGCAGGACGCAGCAGACGATGTCAGTGCAGCCCCTGCCAGCGGGGACAGGAAGGTCGGGGACCCTGGATTCGGGGACCCTGGATTTGGGGACCCTGGATTCGGGGACCCTGGATTTGGGGACACTGGGGGGGCTCTGTTTACCTGTCGTAGATGGGACCTTTGAAAGTCGGGTCATACTTCTGCGGCGTACCTGCGGAGAGGAAGAGGAATGGGAATGGGGAATGGCTGGGGCGGGAGGAAGGCACTCCTCATCCTCCTCGCCCCACGGCACAGAGCGAGCGGAGCGGAGGGAGCCAAACGCTTCCAGAAAATATCCTCGGGATGAGCGGAACCAGGAGGAACAAAACGTCCCCAGACGCCCATTCCCTGCTGCGGATCCACCTCCCGGGCTTGCAAACAACGACTCCCTTGGAAAACTCATTTCCACAGGTGGCTCTGCCCAAAAAACGTCCCCACGCGGTGGCAAGAGGGACCCGAAATCCCATGGAAACACCAGAGACGCGAAATCCCACGCAAGCACCGAAGAGCTGCGGGGGCAGAGCGGGGCTGGGGGNCTGCGGGGGCAGAGCGGGGCTGGGGGCGGCGATACCGCGGCGGGGGGGTCCCGCCGAGCCCCGGCGCAGCCCCGGCCCCGTGGCGCCGTGCCGCTGCTCCGCTTTATTTTTAGGGTGGGAATGGAGCCAGCGCGGGAGCGGCCCAGGCCAGGGGGGCCGGGGATTTAGGGTGGATTTTGGGGGGGTCACAGCAGCCCCGCGACAGGGACACGTTTGCTTCGGGATATTTGGGGGGTTCTGGAGTTCGCTCCCTTTCCGGGGGCCGATCCCCCCTCTCCAAACCGCCCCG
>VZSE01011106.1:13919-70307 GCA_013398275.1 Promerops cafer | reverse complement strand
GTCCCGGCGCCCGCTGCCGCTCCCTACCTTTGCCTGGCCGCGGGTTTCTCCGGGGTGAGGGGCGGGCGGCACTCCGGGGGCGGTATCCCGCGGGAAGGCGGCCGGGGAGTTGCTGCGAGCCGCCAGTCCGCGCTCGGGTCCTGCCGCCCTCGCAGCTCCTCTCCCGCGTCGAGCATCTGCCTCCCGGCCCGGGAGCTGGCAGCGAGCGCAGACCGGGGGTGCTCCGGCCGCCGACGCCGCTGCCGGTGGCGGTCCCGGGCGTGCAGCTGCAGGCGGTGCTGCCGCCGCCGCCTCCCACAAAGGACAAATTCATTTTCCACGTCCCGAGCGCGGCGGCGGAAAGGCTCGGTGCCGGGTGGGTCCCACCGCTACGGGGCGGCTGTGGGGGGAGGACGTCGCTCGGGAAAGAAAAGCCTCTTGTCTTCTGGACAGCGTCGAATTATATCATGTCAGGAAGACAAGTTATTACCAAGATCACCTTAAATTATTAGAAAGCCAAAGTGTTTTCCTTTTTCTCATCTTTGGTGTTTTTTTTTAAATAGAGGTTGCCAATACCTCCACACAATGTGTGTGGAAAACCACCAGTTTCACTTTGTACCACAACTTGATGGGCTGTCTAAACTCCTCCTAGTGCAAAGTAGTAATAGCCCCAGCAATGTTTTCCATTTACAGTAAGTTCAAAAATGTGTAATTGTAAATTAATTGTACAAATACCTATACACTTGTCAAGTAGAGATTTATAGACTCAAAGCTTTAAAGTGTAAATGAATGGACAGTGTTTCTTTTTCCAAAGTGTGAGTTACATAACATTTGCATAGCTCACTGGCACATCCACGCAGTATTCATTGCAACGCTCTCCCAAGGTAGCAGGAGGCCGGTAACTGAGTGAGCATTCACTGTGGTCAGATTCTGTCCTTGCCACGCTTTGCTCTGGAAACCATCCTGTGAACACAGCTCGACAGTGAGAAGCAGGTGGGACACTAAGGCAAGGGCCCTTTTACACCCCTCTCCTTGGTGCCACAGTAGAGTTCTTTAGGGCTGTCGCCTGCAGGAGCTACCCATCATCTGTGCACAGTTCCCAGGCTCTTCCTTCTAAATACTGGATCTAGCAATAGATCTAAGTACTTCATAGAACACATAAAAGTCGTGAATGTTTTGACTGAACATAGACTTGTCGGTGCTCCCAAACACACACAAAGTGGTAATTCTCAAACCCTACAAAGTAAGATCTGACTTCATGGTAAGTGGAAGGTAAACCGAAATCTCCCCACAGAGCTCAGCCTGACAACACAACAATGTTGTCATTCAGACACAGATGAAAAACGTGTCTTTATATACTACTTTGATTCATTGTCTATCTCTGATGTTTCTTTGTATTTTACAATTTTGTTGAATCCTGCACATACCCTGAATCATGGCACAAAAAGGGATTTCTAAAGTATAGTGAAAATGTTTAGATTGATTTCATATTGATTATAAATTTCATGTTTGTGAGTATTTATATTTACAGGGACAACTCTTTAAGCTTCCTAAGGGTCAGGCATGACAAGCCTGATGATGGATACAATAGCCTGCTAATCCTGAAACACTTAGATGGGGTATAAAAAAGGAAATTAATGTGGGATGCAGGACCCCCTTAGGAAACACTGTGCAAATTGAGTGTTCTTATCAATTAAGAAATGTAAAATACTTTGCACAAATGTGCAGTGACCACCTGAAGATTCTCAGCTTATGTTATTGATCACATCACAACTTAACTGCATACTACTCAAATAGTTTTCAAGCTGTCTTTTAATTTGTATTAATTAGCACAATTATTGGTTCATATTTAGATTCCTGCTTTCAGCAGTGATTAAGTAACCCTTAGATTCAAAAGCCACACACTGCTCCTAGTGTTAATAAAAATGTATTTGGCATTTGCACAGAATTTTCTCAGAATTTCACAGGCCAGGCATTTTGACATTTCTAGGAAACCTTGTCACATGACTGTTAAAAAAACCCTGAAGTGTGGACACACACACGCATATATAGATATTTAAATGACTCATACAAGAACACAAAGTAACAGTACCTACATTACTAAAAAAGTAGCATCCCATCATTTGTTGCTGTGGTATTTTACTCTATGGATAAAATTCCAAATGACAGGAACTTACTGTCTACTTTGAAGCAAGGCACTTTCTCTGCAATCCACAGATGACCTTTTCTGTAGTTTTGCCCACAGCAGACTTGCCAGTTTCTGTGCTGATGGCAGGACGCTGCAGTAAACAGGTCACTTTGGAAACAAAATAAAGGCAACCCTGGGGGACTTTGTAAAGGGAAGCCTACACTTGTGCTCCCAAAAACTTCTCATACACTGTTTTATGCTCTCTACCGAGAGCCAATAAACATTGCTTGCTAGTACAAGCTGCTCTGAACTAACTGAAAAGAGCTGTTTTTATTAATTAACAGCAGCTGGTGACCATGTTTAAAACTGCACTGCCTGGTGCACTTCAGCATAAAATACAAGCTTGTAATGTATGCTGAAACATGAAGCTGCCCCTTTTTACAGCCCCCTCAAAGCAGTTTTCACCATTTAATGCTACTGAGCTATGATGTCTAAGAAACGTAGCCTTTGATATCTAAAAGTGAGCCCCAGGTACGTCCAGGAGAACTATGTTTCATACAACTGGCATCTGCAGATGGAGCTAGCTGTCAAAACTCAGTGTGTCCTTAAAATTAGGACTCTGACAGTAGAGGAGCACCCTCTCTGTGATGGAATAAGGAGAGCAGGCTGTAGGAGGCAGCTCTTAAGACCGCTTAAAATCAGCTATCCCTTTCCAACTTGTCCTTCCTCCAGGACCAAGGCTTTTAGGTTGCATTTAGAACCTTTCATTACACTGTCTAAACACCTTAGATAATGCTAATGTTTTATACCAATATCATTATCTCATCCAGGTCTTTCAAAGCTCAGCTGAAATAATATAACTAAGTGAACTTCATCAGATTGGGAGAAGGCAGCAATATAGAAGTGTTGATACAGCATATCACCCCAAAGCAGTATATTGAGAATCAGCATCGTTACTCATAGTCAAAATAAGAAGATAAACCAGTTTCAAAACATCTTCTTGAATTTAGACATTTCCCTTTAAAACATATCTGATTCTTTTTTCAAATTGGTCCCCTCCTTCTCCCAAATTATAGCTTTGCAGATTTTTTCTGGAGTCTTCTTAACCCATATTGTCTCAGTCTTTTCTTGGAGATGCAACAACCAATTATTAAACTGTTGACAGCATACTGAAACTACTCCATAAAGCAGTAAATCAAAAAGATACTATAAAGGGCAGAGAAGGTTTCAAAAAACACAATCAAGAGAAGTTATTCTAGCTGCCGAAGTTCTGCCAGGGGAACCTGTGACAAAATGAAATTTACCTGCACTGAGTATATCAATTCCTAAAATACTGGATTTGATTTATGTTTAAGGGTCTGTCAGCTACTAAAGTGGTATGACTTCACTAAAAGGATCAATGAAACCATTATCTTCTATTTCTCCTCAAGATGAAGCTGCATCTAATGTGGTATGTGTAGAATATCAACATATGTAATTCAGTTAGACAAATCATCTCCATTGGGTAAATACATGCTTTTTTACAAAATGACAATCTAATTTATCATCACAACCCGAAGCACAGCCTTTGGATGTCTTCTGTGACAATTTTGAATTAATCGAAACCTATTCATCTTACAGGAAGTAGTTTGTTGTCTTCAAACATCTGTCTCATGCCATTTGTGTAGCCCATGGCTCAATGATATTTTTGTCTCCTTATTGTGTGTTAACAATAAGCTTGTCTAATTACATATTGTCGGTAAATAATTTACATTTTCCCTTTTAAAATGACCACCATCTGTGATTGCACCGGCTTTAAAATAAGCTTTAAAATAAGGAATCTGCATCTCTCTTGCCTAAATAGGGCAGTGATTAATATACACTCGCCAGACTCTCCTTTTGTGCACAGTACATAAATTGTAGTATTTCCTAATATCTTTATCCTACCGGTTGGCTAGAGCACCTGTGGATGCCTCATCCCTGCAAGTGTTCAAGGCCAGGTTGGATGGGGCTCTCAGCAACCTGGTCTAGTGGAAGGTGTCTCTGCCCAGAGCAGGGGGATTGGCACGTGATGACCTTTAAGGTCCCTTCCAACCCAATCCCTTCTTTGATTCTAAATATTTTGTAGTATTTGTGTTACACGTATTTCCTGGGTTTACTAACAATTCTACGGGACTACATTCTACATGCATCTAAGATGAACAATTCACAGAAGTGTGACACTCTTCTCATTTTCTTTTACTGTCCCTTTACCTGGTCCCTCCCAAAGTAAGAGCCATATACCTACAGCCATATACCTACAGTCAAGAATCTGTCCTTGGGATAATGCGGCTTTCAGACAAGTCACCTGCACTGGCTAGTTCGGACTGCTTTCCTTCAACATACCGTCTGTGTACTCCCAACTGCTGTTGAAGGCAACGTGGAGACCAGCCTGGCCTCCTCTCAGGCTCCAAGATGAAGTCTTAAACTTAAGAATTGAGCTCGGGCCACAGCGCGGGGAGTGGGACTGGCCCTCGGCTCTTTCGGGGGCCGCTTGTGACCCTACATTTTGCAGGAGCGAGGAGGCGACCTCCCTCCTCAGCCGTTCCCTCCCGTTGGCCGCAACCCCTCGTCCGGCCGCGGCCCGAGCGAGGCGCGGCCGTTGCAGCGGCGCGGGCCCGCCCAGCGCCGCATCCCGCCCGCGCCGCCGCCGCCGGGATATGCGCCGGGATCCCGTGCACGGGATCACGGCAAGGAACGGGCGCTTTGCACCAGCCCCCGCGGGCACGAGCCGCGCTGGAGCAATACAGAGGAAGTGGGAAGAATGCCACACTCCTGCGAATTGTTCATCGTAGGCGCGCGTAAAGCATAGTCACGTAGAACTGGTAGTAAAAGTAGGATGGATGTGTAACACAAATACTGCTAAATACTGAAAAACGTAGAACGGTTTGTGTTGGAAAGGACCTTAGAGATCATTTAGTCCCAACCTACGTGATGCGGGAAGGGACACCTTCCACTAGACCAGGTTGCTGAGAGCCCCGTCCAACCTGGCCTTGAATACTTGCAGGGATGAGGCATCCACAGCTTCTCTGGGCAACCTGTGCCAGAGGTACTGGGAAACACTACAATTCACATACTGTGTACAAAAGGAAAGTCTGGGGGGCGTACACTAATCACCGCCCAATTTAGGCAGGATAAGAGGTGCGGATTCCTTATTTTAAAGCTTTTTATTTTAAGCCGCTGCAATTACAGACGGTGCCAGTTTCAAAAGGGAAAACGCAACGTCGCGCCGCTCACACGCCCCGCCCCTCTCCCCTCAGCGGGAGCGCGCGCCCGCCGCCGCGCGCGGCCTGACGTCACCGCAGGGGAGCGCGCGTGACGCGCACCCTCCTCAGCCCTCCCCTCCCTCCCGCGCCGGCGGGGCCGCGGGCGCTGATTGGCCGCCGCTTTCCCGCTTCCTCCTCGCCGCCCGAGAACCCGCCATTTTGAAAACCTTGTTGATTCCGGGAGGGAGGGAAGAGGGAGAAGGAGAGGGAAAGGGCAAGAGTGGCTGGCGGCTGTAGGGCTGCCCCGCGGCGGGGCGTCTGTGTGTCGCTGCGCCCGGACCCGCCTCGTCCAGCAGTAACTGCCGCCTCCAGCTGCTGCCGCCGCGCCTGAGGAGGGAGCCGGGGCTCGTGCTGAGGTGGGTCCTGCCGCCATGGCCGTAACGGCGCCCGAGAGCGGTCCCGCCTCGCCGCGCCCGGGCCGAGCGGGGACAGACGGTGACGAGGAGAAATGAAACGCGGCCGCCGCGCCGCCGGGCTCCCGTCCCGCCCCGGGGACGCGCCGTGTGCGGGGCGCTTGTCACCGGGGCTGCCTCCCTCCCGGCCCCTGCCTGAGGTGTTTCCTGGGTGCTGCGGTGTCCTGCGGCGGGAGCGGGCGGAGCGGTCCTGCGCCCGGCTGGAGCGGAGAAGTGATGGCGCCTTGGCCGCCGGCGTCACCGGGCGCTGCGCATCGCCGTCGTTTTGCACCGGCATCCAGCTTACAAATCAAGAAGGGGGGATCGGTGGAGAGTCCCCGTCTGAAAAGCCCCAGGCAAGGGCGGGAGACCCTCTCCCAGGACAGGTGGATCCCAGAAGCTTTTTTCCTTAAGCAAAACGTCGTCCCGAACCCAGGTGGTGGAAAGCTAAGAAGTCTCTAACTTTTCCTTTCCCTCTTCCGTTCCCATTGAAAGGGGAAGGAAAGACAGCTTGTAGTACTTCTCTTGCTTTTATTCGTGCCTTCAAGTAAAAGTCAGTAATTGCCGTGAAAATGCGAGATTACTTATTACAAATGAAATACTGGTAGCAATACCCTGGAAGATATATTTTTCCCTGGCGATTTAGCCAGGAAACTTGACTTTTCCCCATACTATTGGTAATAAATATTACTCATGTTTTCTGTCATTTGGAACAGGACTGATCTCTGGCACCTGCTAATGCTGCATATGAGCAGCAGATTTAAAAGTTACTTTCTGCACCTGATCTCTTATAGATAATACTGGCTTTAATATTGCAAAAAGAAAATGGTTAACTGTGTGAAACTCTGTTTCAGATCTAAATGGTGAAAATCTTTGAAAGCTAGAATTTCAAAAAATGAAACATATGGTTATCTTGCTCTATTGGATAGACGTTTTCTGTTAGTAGGGAAATGGTATATGCATAACTAAGATATTTTAGTTTTAAAGTTTACATGTAGGCCATTTCAGATGCTAAGAAAAGACTCTTAAATATGCTTAGTATGAGGCATTTATCCTTTGTTGTTGTAGATCTGCAAATTAAAATCAGGAGGTATTTTCATGCCCGAAGATGCAGCAGCTGTCTGGGTTATGAAAGCGGTCTTAATTCTTTCCTGAACTGCTTGCAACTTTTTTTTTTTAAGCGTTTCTGTTCCCATTTCCCACCTAAATAAGTAACTTGTTTAAGTTACTAGGAAACTTGCATGCATAGTTAACCATGCTCAAAAATAAGTATTAAGTTTATAGCAGGGTGCAGTAAAATGGTGATATCTTAAAACACTACAGTTTTTAATAGATAACAGTATCAGCTGCTTTGAGTGGGTGTTTCCGAATGCTTCACAAAAGCAGCTTGAAGACTTATGTGTGAATAGAATTTATAACCTTTTGGAGTGTTCTTAACTAGACTAATTGCAGAATGGATGGCAACTTCTTCTGAAAAGTTGTGTGTATTGTGTATATGCTGAACACCTTAGTGATTAGAGAATGTGAACAATCACAGCACACTTCTTCTGCTGCACAAGAAGATCATTTTTGAAAGCAAGATTCTTGTGGTTTTTATGGATGTTGTTATACTGATAATGGTTTCCCCTGACTCTTTCTACAGAAGCATACACCATGTCTTCTGTTGATTCATCAAAAGAAGATACAATGTCGTCAGAAAAAACAGATGAGAAACAACCTGAAACTGAAAACAAAGCTGAGGAAAGTGATGAAGATGAAGAAGAGGAAGAGGAGGAGGAGGAAGAAGAAAAGGGTACTTGTTTTTCCATTGAATAAGTTGTTCTTTAATAAATGCCACGCTATTGAATGCAATCTCCTGTGATTTTGGCTAATTGTACAATTATTGAGGAGATTCCATTGTACATCTGTCTCATGGATCATAATAGCTTCCTGGTAGACTATAACAGACAATGCTAAAAACAGCAGTGCTGATTTATCTCAGAAAAGATTGAAGGAATTGCCAGCATCCTGGACTTCTGTACTAGGGATTTTTTTGTTGATCAAATTGTTTTGATGATTATAGGACGTGGTGTCCCTTATCAAATTATTTTTTGCCAGTAACACTCTGAAGTGATCTGTGTTTGCAAAAGAGAAACTTTTAAGTGTGCAGTCGTTTTGGAGACAATATGGATGTCTTTGCTTAACTACAGTGAATTAATTTTCTCGGTATCCAGATGTAATTATGTTGGGTCAGCGGAAATTCCTTTAGACTAATTTTGGTAATAAAAAATTGTGGCAATATGATAGGATGAGCAAGCAAGGCAAGTTTTTTGTTGTGGCATGTAATTGAAGGTAGCCAGGGAGAACAAAAGAAGATGAATGAACTACTATGCAAAAATGTTAATTTCTATTGTGAAGTCTCCAGGCATCTGTTTTCAAAAGGAAAGCATTCATGGAAATAGAGCTGCAATATGGCACACTGAAAACCAAGTCGCTGATGCTCTTGGATCCTTGAAAGAGATGAAGTTTGTCTTTAGGAAAGGTAGTAGAAAGAAGACTGATTATGCTGTTTGGAAAACGGCGGAATAATTAGCACTGGATTTTCAGAAAAAAAATTCTTTTTGCTCTCTTTTTGATTATGTTCATACAGGTTTTGAAGCTGCTTTCAGATGTTAAAGCCAGGACAGCCCATCTGTTTAGCTCTAAGGATAGTATTATTTGAGGTCAAGTATTTTAGTATGAAATGTTTAGGTGAAGCTTTTTCTTCGGAGTGGTATCATTAAATTAGTGATGTGCAGGGTGTACGTCAAACAATTTAAATATATTCATTAGTAAGCAGTACCAGAATTACTGTAGTCTTGTAGTATTAGTGACACTCATACTGTGCCCTTGAGAGTGCTTCTCTGTGTACCCTGGGATATGTAGTATAGTGCCACTGCGCTTGTGCTTCTGCCTCTCCTGCTGAAATGTGTGGATTCTCCAGTCCAGTAGTGGGAAGCGAATCTGTGTGCAGGCATCCTGGACCCTGCTTTTGCCCATCTAGTGGTAGTATTCTTCTTCAGAGGGCTGTGTGTGGAGCTGCGTGTGTATGGACTGCAGCATCCAAGGAGAATGTGCAAACAGGGTCAGTTTCATACCTGAAAAAGGCAGTGAAAGGAGAGGAGGATGGGTTTCTGAAAACACGTAGTCCTGCAGTCTCCATCATGGTGGTGACTTCCTAAAGTTACCTTTAGGAAATGCCCAGTCTTGTCTTGAAGGTTACCTTGGATACAGGATTGTGGTGAAGAACCAGAGAGACTTCTAGTTATGCATCTCTATAGAATCACGTTGGCTTATTAGCCTAAGGTCTAAAAGTGTCATAGTACCTGGTTATATGATCATCCATTTTTGATTTGCTGTTTCAAAGATTGTGTTGTGTTACCTGTCACTTCAGTCAGATCTGCAGTGAAGAATATTGTGTTTAAGGAAGCTGTCTTTTGCAGAGAAGAGTCTCATCGTTGAAGGAAAAAGGGAGAAGAAGAAGGTTGACCGACTGACCATGCAGGTGTCCTCATTGCAGAAGGAACCTTTTACAATTACACCAGGTAAGCTTGACTTCTCACATGTGAATTGTGAGTGTTGGGAATGATAATGAAAACTCTAAAAAGATTAAATTACTAAGTTGTTGTAGCTGAGACCTAATTTATGAGTCATGATCCTCTTAAAAATAATGAGGCTATTATATGAAAACCCTCTTTTATTCTGTAGCATTAGTTTAAACTGTAAAAGTTACATGATGTTTAAACTTACTTGGAATAGGATCTTCAGTACCTCACCACTACTAACAAAGGCAGAGCAGCCAGAGGAAGGAGCAGCCAGAATAGAAAGAAATGCCAAATCTTTGTACCCTGATCTAAGTAGTATCAACTAAGGCAGGTAAAGAGCCTGTCAGGATGCCTAAGTGATAGGAAATGGTCTGCTTAATGTTTGACCTATTATAATGTCTAATGCTGTTTTTAAGTAACTTCTTTGCTTAAAAAAAAAAACCAGTAGAAACTTTTAAGTTGTAACTACATAGATAAATACAAATGTGATGAATAGCATAAATGATTTTAATTGTTTCAGGAAAAGGACAAAAACTCTGTGAAATTGAGAGGATACAGTTCTTTCTGAGTAAAAAGAAGACAGATGAACTTAGGAACCTGCACAAACTCCTCTACAACAGGCCAGGCACTGTAAGAATTTAAGTCTTGTATATATATTAGTTCTCATGTATAGTGAAAATGTTTGTGGTGCAGTATTTTACATTTGTACATATGGGTCTATTTCTTAAGTGCTATTTATTACAAACTACTTAAAAAATGGGTATTTGCAGGACCAGTTAAGTAAGCCTCCTCCTTTTAACTCCTATAAACTCTCTTCCTATAAAAATCCTGTGGCAGGGTGCACTAAATCAAAAGTCTCTTGAATGTAGATTTGGTTTTTTTTTTTTAATAGGGGAATGGTGGATTACCTTACAAAGATGAGTTGGAAATAATTTATGGTGCACGTGCTAAAAGCTGCTGACATGCAGATGACACTCAAAATACTCCATGTATTAATATATTGCTGCTTATCTACTATTTTTTTTCTTTGTTTGCACTAAGCAGTAGAAAGATAAAAGTGATAAAAATCACTATTAAGATTTTGTATATAACAATTTTCCTAAGATAATTAAAATATTATATTGTCAATTTTGTATTTAAGGATGACACTTAAAATATAATGGCAAATCTTTCTTGGAGTGGTTTATGTATCACTGATGTGCCTTAAATTTCAGAGTAAATATGACCCATTTTCCTTGCTAATGGAGGCAAAAGGTGAAATTGAGGCAGATTAACACATACCATTTCTATACGTTTACTATAGTTATTGGAACTTTTTAAAGTATCTTTGTGTATTTTGGAGACTTGAACATCTAGCACAGAAACCAGAAACTGAATAGTACTAGTACAGATGTGTGCTAGCTCTAATTTCTCAGACCACTGCTTCTGATGCAATGTTTGTTTAAATGGCAGAAAATGATCTGTTGCCACAAGTATTCAGAAAAAGAATATATCAGTATGGTTTCAGTCAAAACTATATTTAATCAGAGTTTTTGGGAACATAGAATGCTGTTTAATATAGTGAAGGCCAGATCTTGTATGCATGTATTTGTATGTGCTTTTAATTGTAATTAACATTTTTAATAAAACATACCAGTACCACCTACAAATTTTCTTTAGATGCTGGACAAAGCTCTTTGGAAAAGGACCTCAGCTTTGGTGAAATTATAAACTATTGGAAAAACAGCAGAAACAAAATCTGTAGAAATATTGAAAGCTAGTTCAAATTATTCTTGATAGTGTTATAAAGATCTCAGAAGATAGAGGGATCTGGGGTTACTTTTTAACAACTTTTTTTTTTGTTGGTAAAAGGAGATGAAGTGAAAACAAAGAACTTAAATACATTTGTGATCTTGATGGGAGCAATTTTGGCATTATGAGGGCTGTTGCAGTGGAAGTTCAACCCAGATCGGACATCAGGTGTAATGGTAGAAGTTGTAGATTGGGTGGTATGTAAGTGCAAAAATTGGTCCTCCTAAGAGATTCAAAAATAACAGTCATGCTCCTATGTAAGACTTCAGAATAGCCAGTAAAGCAAATCTACTTTAGCAGATTATCGAATAAAAAATAAAATTCCCTATTTTGTAACAAATTACATGATACAAAGCATGCAACAAGCTTCATAATGTTGTAGTTTTTGCAAACCTGTAAATCATTATGCAGTACATTTCCAGTGAGCTTGAAATGGCAGGTGGCTTCGTCTAGTAAGTTAGTAAAACTACCACAGTCACAAGAAGGTGAACTTAATTATTGTAGTTTGTCATGACATAAGTAAAGGCATAATCCTTGTACGTTATCATTTAAAAGGTGTAGCTTTGTCAACAGAAGGCTAAATGCTAGAACAGATTTTTCTTGTATGAAATGTTAACAAATGTAATTTGATAAGATCTTTTAAACTGCTTGCAGTGAAAAGTAATCTGTGCTCTGTTCTAGGTTGCATCCCTCAAGAAGAATGTGGGTCAGTTCAGTGGGTTTCCATTTGAAAAAGGAAGTGACCAATATAAAAAGAAGGAAGAAATGTTAAAAAAGTAATGATCTCTTGATAATTAACATAGCTTGACTTACGCTATGCACTCTATTTTTTCTTTTCTTTCTTCCACAATTTTACTTGAGGTTAAATTTAAACTATAACCCAGGTGGCTGTTTACTAGAGCTCTACAGTTTTTTTTCTGAGTTCATTTTAATCACACAAACTGGTCTCTTACAACAGCTTGGAATGTATTTTATTCACAATTCCTACGTTCCTGGCTTAAATTATTGCATGCTAACTAGTAGATTCTTCTGCCTAGTGAGCGGAAAGCATTATTTCCCCCGGGCAAGCACAGTGTTGTGAATACATTGTACTTTATTTGTGGTGCAAACCTGCATCCTTCTATGCCTCGAAACCTTCCTCCTTCAGAATCAAAGCCATTTCTGCTTATTATGTGTTAAACATTCTAGAATTGCTGTAGCAACTAGTCTTACAAACTTTTTTTTTCTTTTTTACTGTGTCCCTTCATAAATTGCTTTTCCATCAACAGGAGAAGCTGCTGCAACTTAGTTTTGGCTGGACTGAAAGGGTTTTAAATGCCCTTGCGTATTTGTGTAGCTAGTTGTAACAAATGAAAGAACTAATAATATATACACAATATGTTCTAAAACTGGGAGTTTTTTTAGTGCCTGTTTGCTGATAGTGGAAAGGCTTCCAGAATTTGGAATTTCCAAATTTTTCTTCTTCAGATATGCAGTTTTCCAGGAGTATGGTTTGTCAAATACATGGGAATCTACAAGACAAACTGTATCTCCTGATGGGAGTTTTGACCCTTTCCCAAAGGTTTAATTGGATAATTCCCCTTATCAAAAAAAGGCTGCAGAATAAAGTAATTTTGCACTTTTTTTTCATATTTTCCATATGAAACAACTGCCAGTTTAGTCTTCCACAAATATTCTGAAACCTGGTTGCCTTGGGTTGCATATGAAGGTGCAGAGCCCTGTGTGCTTGCCTTACTGTGGTAGTTTCTGCTGCTGTTTGTAGCTGTGTGGAACACAAACTGTTGATCAGTTTGTTAATTTGCTCTGCCTCTGTGGTTGATTTCTGCCCGGACTTTACACTTGCATGTCATATTTTAACAGCATTGAACAAGATGAACAAAGGTCAACATGTATTTTGCAGAACCTTACTATTCAGGCTATAGATCATAAAGAATGTAATACTTTTTTTACTATGATTCCTTAACTCTTTAAAAATATCCTATTATACAGACACTCAGATTTGGGAATTTGGCTTTATTTTGCTTTATGTAATATAGTGGTGATTCTTTGCTTAACCATAGATAAGACTGGAAGCATAGCTGACTGTGTATATATATTGTCAGGTGGCAGACACAAACCAGGCAGCAGCTTCTAGCAGTCAGATGTTGACTGTTTAGGATGTGATACTGAATTTCTTTTTTTCTTTTCTTTTTTTCTCCCCTACAGATTTAGGAATGCAATGTTGAAAAGTATCTGTGAAGTTCTTGACTTGGAAAGATCAGGAGTTAATAGTGAGCTTGTAACCAGAATATTAAACTTCCTAATGCATCCAAAATCTTCGGGCAAGGTGAGATGCAGCTTGTTATGCTTGCTTTTATAGCTCTGTTCTGATGGAAAATGCATCTGTTCTCTATTGCTCATTGTTTGCTTGTTTCCAGTAATAATACAATTTCTGTTCTAACTTACTGAAGTAGGAATGACTTCTTGAAAGAGAGTAGTTCTATACTGCAGGCATCCATAATGGGGTGAGGGCTTAAGTAGAAATTCTGTTTATGTATGAGTGTACCCATTACACACTGTTAGTGTACAGAAGTGTGAGTTCAACACACGGAGCTAATTAGGATATCCATTCCCAAATACCAATTAGCCTCTGCTTTGCGGGTGGAGGAGAACAGATACATGAAAGGACAGGAAAATCAAGTGTCAGATGTTACCTGTGTTTGCTGTATTTGGCAAATGTATGTTATCACACTTGGACATCACCAAATGGAATTTGTTGCAGGGTACAAAAACTTGGATTTAGCCAGTGCACTAGATTCAGAGTGCCACTGCCAAGACTGCTTAACTGCGTTGTTAATCTTCTTGGGCTTTCAGTTTTTAATCTAAAAGTAATATTAAAATACTTGCACTGTTGCTCAGGAAATTAGATCTATTCCCAGCAAACACTGGGAAGTGATGTGAATAAGGGGTCGGCATGCTGCTTTAGGGACACAGGTACTGAGGTACAGCAGAATGCAGGTTTGCATAAGACGTGACAAAATGCTTGCCTTTAAGTCTTCTGAGTTGTCAGCTGACTTGTTACCAAAAGAAAAGGCTTGTTTTATGGATTGGTAGGTAAAAGAACAATCTAGAAGTAACTTTTCTTCCTTCCCTTCTCTGACACTCAGTCTTTAAAGATTTGTTTGCTTAGGGAAGGGGTGCACTTAGCTTAGAACTGAAATTTCATTTTGCTCAGCTCTGTCTCAATAGTAAATACTTGCTTACTGCAAAATATTATAACTTAAGTGCACATGAAATAGTCCTGGGTTGTGTTAAGACGCCTCTATATTTGTTTACTATTCTTCCATGTGATTGGAAAGGATTTATCTTTTTAAAATTCACGTGTGTATTCCTACTTGGATTACACACATCTCTTTTCTCTCAGCCATTGCCAAAGTCCAAAAAACCACAAAGCAAAGGTGGCAAAAAAGAGCGCACTAGCTCTGGAACAACAAGAAAAGCAAAACGCACCAAGTACCCAGAGATCTTGTCAGATGAATCCAGTAGTGAAGAAGATGAAAAAAAGGAAAAGGATGAGTCTTCAGAAGAAAAAGAAAGTGAAGATGAGGTAATGAGTTGTTTTGTTTGTTTTCCAACATTATGTCATTGCTATAAATTGGTAACTCTTGGAACACAGAGTTGGGGAGTAAGTGATGTTGAACTGAAAGAAAACGGAACATATCTGCAATTTATAAGAGGTTTTCTTAAATTCTTAGTGTATTGAATTTAGAGAATCATTTAGATAAAAGGCAAAAGTTCTGGTTCTTGGGTGTATGTACGTACCTTATAAAATGGTTTGCTATGTGTCATTCTGGGGCAGCCAGGATTGCTAATGTAACTGATTGTATTTCTTATATCATCTTGTGATGACTTTATTGTAATTTCATAATGCAGTGTTTGATTTGGTACCTAGGACTTAACTTTGAATTCAGTAGCAGTCACTGACCTACCTGACTGCATTGGTTTGGGATCTTGTTTCCATATTCCTCCTGGACTTTGTATCTCATTATCTCTCTTCAGGTTTTGTGTCTTAAAGTAAGCAACATAGTAGGCAGCCTTAGAAAGATCCCTGCAATCTCTGAAGTGTATTAATCTCATTGTATTTTGTGTTTTCTTTAAAACTTTTTGCATACTAGGCAAGAAGCATCAAATCATGGAATAGTTTGAGTTGGAAGGAACATTTTAATGGTCATATAGTCCAGTCTTCCTGCAATGAGGAGAGACACCATCTGGATCAGGTTGCCTCATTCAACCTGGCCTGGAATGTTTCCAGTGATGGGCATTCACCATCTCTCTGGGAAACCTGTTTCAGTGTTTCACCACCCTCATTGTAAAGAAATTCTTCCTTATTTCTGCTTTAAATCAGCCCTCCTTCGGTTTAAAACCATTACACCTTATCAGACCCCTGCAACAAAGTGCAATTAGTCAGACTGCTGGTGTCCAAGAAAATTCTTTATGGAAGCTATGGAACCCTTGGCTGTAATACAAGGCCACTGTTTACTTGGGTTACATTCTGTCTGTTGAAATCAAGTGTGACAGGCTGTTGTGTTAATAGCCTGAGCTATAGGAAATAGTAGCGGTCTTTTGTTGAATGGCAATTAATGTAACTTAACAGTTTGTTTTGTTGGGGTCATTTTGATAGGTGTTGGGTTTGATGTAAAAAGATGGCTCAAGGAAATTCCTATGCCTCCATGAAACAACCTCAATTCTTACTGTGCCTTTTTTCTTTCCTTATAAACGGCAGATTGAAAGAGCACTGAAATTCTAAAAGTTGACATATGTGTTAATTTCTTCAGAAAAAACGGGGTTTCTGCTGTGAGGACAGGAATATCTGTTTCAGAGGCAGGAGTTATCTTAGTTTCAAGAGCTCAGTTATTTAAAAAAAAAAAAATTAAACCTTCCAAACAAACAAAATTCTAACAAACTAAAAGGCCTAACAGTAAACTCCATTGATCTAACTGGGTCATCTTTCCTTCTTTCAAAACATAGGAGCTAGGTATGTCTGCAATGGCTGAGTGGACTAAAGTCTTCAGAAACTGAAGTTTAGGTGCATGGAATAAAAGCTTAATCATTACAAAAACACTCATTTGTCAAATTAGTTTGAAAAAAGGACCTGGTGAAATGGAAAATATCTGTTTGTACAGCTTTAAGATTGCAGCATTATTTAAAAGAGTTAGGTTTATGACAGCTTTTGATATACTGCAGTTAGAAGGGTGTGGGCAGTGTATCTATTTTGCTGCACCAGCTGTCTTGGAAACTTAGGCATGGAGTGGCTGGAGTAAATTGTCCTCAGAGTGGAAAATTTTCCTTTATGAAAAAGAGGTATGGATTGTTCAGGTAATACCCATTACATTAATTTTCTGTTTTTCTTTTTGTAGCCCCCTAGGAAAGCATCTAAAAGAGAAAAATCTAAAAAGATGACTTCTAAAACCAAGAAAGCTGTGAAGGGTGCAAATGTCAAGAAGGCAGACAGCAGCACTACTAAGAAAAACCAGAACAGTTCTAGAAAAGGTAAATGCTTTAACTCTTTCATCATACATTGCTTAACTGGCATGCTTATCAGAAAGCAAGCTTTTGCACCTTACTGTGAAAGAAAATGGAATTTGGTAAATTGTTGGTTTGCTACTTGATGTTTCTTTCCTTGAAACAGTATTTAATAAAAAAAGCTGTTGGTTTGGGTATATTTCATGTATTTCCTGCTGTGTGCATGTGTATAGTTTTTAGTTGCATATAAACTGAAAGTATCAGCCAAGTTGTCCATTTTGCTGGAAGAACATTGGTAAAGTTCTGTTTGTGCCTCTGTAGTGGCTTTATGCAAATCTTGTAATTGATCCAGTGGTGTGTATCCCATGTGTGTGTCTTTGGTTCAGCAGCTTAATACGGTTTTTTTGTTAACATAGATATGGTTTCTCCATGCATCCTTTTGCAGTTGGTTTTCTCATATCTTACAGTGTGCATGAGGGGTATACAGGCACTGAGTTTCTTAATAGCTCTGTAAAGATTACAGTAGTGAGGGTGGGGACAGGGGTGTCTTCCCAAGCACATTTGCCAGAAGGGGCCTGGGCAGGGGCAGGTGGTTCTTGCAGACAGCTCATTGAGGCCATTCAGCAGTAGTGGGCACTCCTGATAAGGAACACTGACAGCACTCGGGCCTCTTGCAGCAAGTGTGGGGCCAGCAGCTCAAGGAAGTGACTGGCACCCTCTTCAGCAGTGTCCAGCTGTGGGCTCCCAGGGCAAGGCAAGCATGGACATCGTGGAGTGAGTCCAGTGGAGGGGCACCAGGATGGTGAGGGGGCTGGAGCACAGGGTGGAGGAGGGAAGGCAGAGAGAGCTGGGCCCATTCAGCCTGCGGAAGAGACGGATGAAGGGGAATCATCCTGCAGTCTGCAACTCTCAAATGGGACAGTTTGGGAAGGCAGGGCCAGGCTTTGCTTGGAGGTGCACAAGGAGAGGATGGGAGGCAGCAGGCACAAGTTGCCACCAAGGAAACTGCAGTTCCTTGTTACAGGAAGAAACTTCACCATGTGGGTGGTCACGGAAATGGGGCCTGGAGGAGCAGTGGAATCCCCATTGATGGAGATGTTTGGACATCAGCCTGGCAGGGGCCCAAGCAACCAGCTCCATCTTGGCCCTGTTTTAAGTAGCAGCTTTGGTACCAGATGGTTTCCAGAGGTCCTTTCCCATCTTAAATTCTGTGACACTCTGCAGTAGCAGCCAAGTCTGTCACTAGTATAGTCTTGAGTTTCTAATGCAGTTTATATCCATACTGCAAAAGTACTTTGTTTAATGCCAGCACTGGAGTATGCATGCTACAGCACAAGCATCAGGTCAGGTTAGTTACCCTTCTTGTCAGTGCTTTGCAAAAAGGTGTGGGTAAGCTCTTAGGCATAGGATTGTGCTAAATTTCTTTCATAGCTTTATTTCTCAGCCAGGTAACTGGCCTGTGCTGAACTCAGTGTATTTTCAGTTTGATTTCTAAATGTGGCTGTGTTGTATGTACACTTTATTTTGTCATTAGCATATGTATATATATATATATACACACACAAATGTTGTATATGTGTTTTTCCTGTAAGTTACATAGTATATTTGTAATTTCTTATTTACTCCTCCTGCATTTCTGTTTCCAGTTTATGTTTGCAGTACAAAAATCAAAATGTTAAGTAGGTCATTCTGTAAGGTCATTATCTAGTTTGTTTGGCATCTGCACTGAATTTTTTCTTGTTGGCAGTAGAGGAGCTGAGTGGATGTTGGAGGCATTCAGTCTAATTCCTTTTTTGCTGGAAGAGATTGTAAGAGTGTCCTGTGGTCCTTCACTTAACTTCATTTACAAAGTTCTCCTTATTTGTTCTCATGGTGTTTCTGATAGTAAGTTTGCAAAATTACAAGATCCTAGATTGCATCCCTGCTAGGGGAAAAAAAGAAATACAAACTCCTTTTTAAAGGAAATAATTACTTTTTCTTTTCTGAGGGCCATAATACCTGAATTAGAATTGTTGTAATAAGTCTTTTTCATTAGTTTGGTAGATTAAAGTAGTCCCATACTTTTTAGAGTTCTTGTTGATTTGTAAACTGATGGTTCATCAGTAATTACACAAATTCATAAATAAATGTAGTACTGATAGCATTAGCTTTGTTTTTCAATGGATGGTCCAGCAAGATGTCTATTTTAAAGGAAAACATCTGGATTGGATGTTTGTGGAAAGTTCTGATAGCTTCTATTTCTAAGGAGGAAAACAGACAAATTTGTTCTTCATATTTAGAAAGCGAGTCTGAGGATAGTTCAGATGATGAACCTTTAATTAAAAAACTGAAGAAACCACCCACAGATGAAGAACTGAAGGAAACGGTCAAGAATTTGTTGGCCAATGCAAATTTAGAGGAGGTTACAATGAAACAAATCTGCAAGGAGGTAAGTAAATACAATTTTGCAGTCTCTTTATACCTAGTGAATTGTTTGTGAACTGACTTTTATCATCATTTGAGAAATGGAGGCTGGTACTCTGTACTGTTCAGAAACTAAATAGTTTTGCATTGATTTATTTACTTGCTAATAGCTATCAGAGCTTTAATCTTTACATATACAACACAGATATAAGCATTAAAAGGGAAATACTAAAATTAGCTACCTGGGAAGTAGCAGTATTACCTCCAAATCAAGTGCCATGTGTGACAGTGCAAATATCTGACATGTTTAGACAGTGCAGCAGCTTTGCCCATCCATAGGGGAGGGCTGTGTCCTGTGCTCTGTTCTGCTGAGTGCTCACCTTGCACACTTATTCTTCGTATGTCCTCTTTATAAGTCCTTTCAGCTGTTGCCTATCAGCATCTATCAGAATAGTTCTCAGCTGAGTTAGTGAGTTGAATCAATTCAGCAGCAAATCCATTAATTGTCAGAACAGGTGGGAACCATGTGGCCAGAAAAGGGAAAGGTGGGGAAAGTGACCAAAACACAAACAGTACAGTTACCTTGATACTTTGGTTAACTCACATGTTTTATTTTCCTGGTAATTTCAAGAAGTTGTCTTGAGAAAACTAAAACAGAAGTTATGAGAGAACTGTAACTTCTTTTCATATTTATAGTCATTCTAGAAGTCTGAAATTTGATATGCTGAAATAAAATACTCTGAATAGGTTGTCAGTGTTGGCATCTGTTTTTTGTTTGGTCCTCTCCCACCCTGTTAACCAAAGAGTAGTTGTACAATAGCACTCAAGTATGTTGATTCTTCTGTTAGTCTCTTGAAAGGATCACAGTTTTACTTATTATCAAATACCAAGGCTTATTTATTTTTCATTAATTGTTTAGCTTCCTACACTAATGAAGGGCTATCTGACTACTTAAGAGAGCATTTAAAACAAAAATTGGAGAATTCTTACTTGTGTGACATGGCAAACTAGGCATTTCAGTTTGTTGGTGTGAAAATTATAGTACCAATTTAGTCAGTGACCAAATGTAAAAGAGTACATGAATTTAAATATTTATGTGGTCAAAATAAGGACAGAAAAATAAGCTTGTGTCTTTCCCTAATTAACAGAGGGCATTTTGGCAGTTGTAGTACTAGAAGCACCAACATCAATTTTTGCCCTCGTTTAATTTAAGCTTCTTCTATTCATACCATCCATTGAATTAAAGTAATTTGAGGTTTGTTTTATGTTTTTGTTTTGTTTTTACTTTTTTAGGTGTATGAAAAATATCCTAGTTATGATTTATCTGACAGAAAAGACTTCATTAAAAAAACAGTCAAAGAGGTAAAGACTTTATCATTTAGAAAATATTCTGGCTTGGGGTGGGGGTTTTTTTCTTCAGCTTGGCATGGCATCTTCTTACACCAGTTTTAATAGCTTCTTGTATAATATTGAAAGTTTAGTACTCACCTAAACCTTTGATGTTTGATTAGGGTTTTTTTTCCCTTGTGTTTCCCTCTTTAAAAAAATAATTGCTTCAGATTCTTTTCTTAACATGCCACTACTACTCTTATGCATTTCTTTGGTAAGCATAACTAGAATTAATGTTACCATAGTTCTTCATAGGACTCTGAAAGCTATGAATTTGCTTTAAATTAGAACCTTGGCGACAAGATGCACTCTAATGCAGGCACTGGCCACATACATTCATAGATAACAACGCATGAGCTTGTACAAGCTCTGCAGACCTGTCAGCTAAGGCAAAAGGGAGTAAAGATGGATAGCTTTTCTCTGTGTGCTCCTGGTAGTACAGTGATGATGATGTTGCCTTTGAGTTTGCTGAAGATCAGGCCTTTTCTACTGTACTCATGACCAGAGGGTTTATTGTCCAATCTGAGGTTTCTAATTCATTAAAAAAATCAGGTTTCATTACTTTTGCTTGCCCTGAAACTAAAAATGGAACTGTAGAAGTGAGGTTCACTAAGTGGAGTTACTTTATTAACTTCATTTTCTTGTGGCTTCACTCGGAGATGTTGATACATGGCTATCTAGAATTGCTGTGTCTATGTGCACACCTGTGCATACCTGTGTCACTATCAGCAAAGGCATGACAGAGCAATTTGTCTGCTCTAGGGGTGTTTTTGAGTTTTTTGTGATAGCAAAAGGAGAGTGTATTTTCATGATAATTTGATAAAAAAGGTGAGGTTATATGTGACTGGGTTGAGAAAAAGGAGAAAACTAATACACTTCTCTTTTCAGTTGATTTCATGATCTAATTTGACTGTGGGAAATGAAGATTCCTGAGTTTATGTTTCCATGGATTTGAAGATCTGATAGGCACCAGCAAAAGGAATGTGTCTTACCCTTGTGGTATTTAGTCAGAGCTAATTCTGCTGATCTAATGTTAAGAGTGTTAATGTAAATTGCTTTGTGTGGTTTTTTGTTTTGTTTTTTTTTAAACAGAACTGCATTTGATGCAATTTTTAGTTGAACATACTAAAGTTTCATGCATGGCTATAAATGTTCCCTTTTTTATAGTTTTGTACATTTTGAATTGCGTTGTATAACTAGATTCATTAGAGCCATCGTAGCTTTTTAGCGAGGATTACCAGCGTACTGGAGATTTTAAAATCAACTAAGATGAAAGCTGCTTATCTACAAGTATACATGCAGAGACTGGAATACTGCAGTATTTGTTACAAAGATATTTTGAATACATATTAATTCTGAAAATAAGAAGAGTTAGTCACGTATTAATCTCTTTTATATTCTGATACATTCTACAGATACAGAATAATTCTGAATCTAGATTACAGTCTTGCATGTGTAGGCACTGAAAGAACTATCACAGCATGGTAACTAATTGGCATATAGATGTTATTTTTGTACTTTCAAAAGGCTTTTTGTTGTGTATATAAAGTTATTTCAAGTTTCTTTTGTGGAAATCAGTTTTTTAATCTTGGTATCTTTGAATTTATGACATGAAATGTCAGTGTTCAGCAGTGAGGCAATGATAACAAGTGGTGTGCAGAAGTTTCATGAAAATGAGCTGAGGTTTCATCATGTTTGTCTCATCTTACCTTGTACAAAAACTAAACTGTAGGTTTATGCCTGTAGTTTAACTTTATGCAAAGACCACAGACATTGTTTCAATGTCTTGCATGTAGTAAATAAAATCCCTCCAAAGGCAATAGGAAAATTTCTAGCATCTCAGAAGTGGGTATCCAAGATACACAGCTGGAGGCTTGATAGCTTTGGAAATCCACTGTAGGGCTTCCAAATTGGATAGCACTGATGTGAACATGTGTTTAACCTCTCTTCTGTGTGGGAAGGCTTTTCTGAACCTGAGCTTCATTGCCTCAGCATGAACAATGGTACTTGTAAGCCTGCAGGCTTGAACTTTGGCTGGCAGCTTCTAGGATCAAAGCAAACTCTTTGCATAATTTTTTGTTTAGGTTTTCTCTCTCCATACACACCTTGTTTCTAATATGGGAAGTCCTACACTTAAAATCATTAAACTAAGAGCTGCCAAAGTGTGGGCTGCCATTCACACAGTAAGCACAGAATCCCTCTGACTAGTATTGCTGAAAAGACAAAGTGTATTTTTTTGAATTTTATTGTTGTACAGTTGAGAAGTAAGGGTTCATAAATTATCTAAATTCCAAAAATGTTCAGCCAGTTAGACTGTTGATCTTACACACACTTTTGAATTTCTTTGCGTGTAATCATTTATAATAAGGCTGAATGTAATGGGGATTTTTTGTATTCAATAAATGTCTTTCACAAAAATGTAAATCAGTTTTAATCTAACATTTACTTGCATGTATAGGTAAAAAAACCTATACAGGAAAAAGGTTGTTTGTCTTTATCTGATTTGCTAGAAAATATTGGCTTCTCTGTTTTAGAAGACACTATTGCTGAAATATATGTCTGTGCACCAGGGTTTTGTATCTTCTGTGAGGTTGATTTGTGTTTTGTTTTGATTTTTTTGTGGGCTTTTGTCTCTGAACTGTCTTAGCAGAAAGAACACTTTTTAATTTGCAGTTAAAAACATCAAAAATTTCCAAGTCAGTCTTAAGAGCAAAAAGCTACTTGTATTAAGTTTTGATGTTTTACAAATACTTGAACTGCCTTCTGATTTTTATGTAAATTTACTAGCCAGTTTTAATTATATGGGTTAGGAAGTGTTTTTAAGATTCACAACTCCAAAATATAAACTTTTTTTAATAGTTTAAATTGTAGTGAAAACTTAGAAAAGGGTAGCATACTTCTATTTATTGTATATATGAATTAGTTGCCACTTTAGAATTGTACAGATGGAATGGAAGTGAACTTGACATCCTTCAAATGCTTTGTTTAAATCTCTTAACAACTCAGTCCTCAATGGAGAAGAGGACTGCCTGTTTCCTTGCTAATCCATACCAGTCTGGCTGCAGCTGATACAGGATTCCAGTTCTTTCTGCAACTGGGAGAAAGGCTGCAAGACAGTACTAAAAGGTAAATAAAATGTCCTGCTTATCCTGATGCTGTTAGATTAGAAGCGCATCTGATCAGGGATCTAAATCCTGTTCACAGAGTCTCATAAAAGTAGAAATGGGTTAACTGGATAAAAGATAACTGAATAAATTGTTCAGGCATGTACCTTCCAGATGCTTACAGTAATGCCCTGACCATTGTATTCTAGAGAAAAATAATCCTAACATCTTTATTTGATTACTTCCAGCATAATTCCTACAATCCAGGGTATTGGTTGCTCTTTTTAGTTTGGTTTTTGGTATTCAGTATTTTGATTGGTGACTTGCAAAACCCACAAGTTAATCTGAATTATTTGCCAGTATATACAGCTGTTCTTATGAGCACTTGTGGCAACAGTGTATGGGACCTGTAGGAGAAGGAAGATGGAGAGGGCTAGGGCTAGGTGGGAAGGAGATCAGCAACTCGGAGTGAAAAGAGGTTACATGCATTTAGAGTTACGTGGTAACCCATGGTATAGTGGTCAGGCATGTCTGACCCAGATGAAATTACAAAGACACAGCTGTAAATTCCATCCCACTTTTTTCCAGAAGCTCTAGACTAATAGCCTTCTTGGACCTGAGCAGGCTGTTCATAGGGTCTGTGGTCTTCCTATGTTATCCTGTTTCAAGGCACTTGACAAAGCAAGTTCTAAGAATTGTCTGAGTTTATATGAGCTACTGCTAAGCTGCACTTGAAAATTACTCTTTTGGAGGCCAGTACTTAATCTGGAGAAATAAAGCCCCTGGCTGTCAGCATAGTGATTCTAGTAAAGTTTATTTTAGCTCTTCTGTTTCAGAGGGAGGGTGGCTCATGACCACTTGGGCAGATCTAATCTTCAGTGTTTCTAAATCAGAAAGCTACTATAATAAAGAATCTTAAACAACCACCAGAAGTAATTTCAGGAATGTTTTCATCTAGTCCAGTTGATTTAGGGAGGAGAATGGAAAAATATGTAAGATACCAGAATAGCGTCTAAAAACTTGCAGTAAGAAATTTAATAAAATCAGTATTCCAGTTGTTGAGAAAAGAAACATATTGAATGCTGACAAGTGTGTTGTTTTCCTTCTGCAAAGAAATGTTTCTCCTGCCTTTGGAATCAGAAGTATTTATTAAAGCAAGATAATGGAAATTACAGGTCTAAAGGTTTATTCTTGACTTGCAGAAGAAATGGGCTGACAGGAATCTCATACAGGTTAACAAAAGCAGAAGGAGCATCCTGCTTCTGGGATGGAGTATCTCCACTGAACAGTGAGGGTGGGGACAGGGGTGTCTTCCCAAGCACGTTTGCCAGAAAGGGCAGGGGCAGATGGTTCTTGCAGACAGCTCATTGAGGCCATTCAGCAGTGGGCACTCCTGATAAGGAACACTGACAGCACTCGGGCCTCTTGCAGCAAGTGTGGGGCCAGCAGCTCAGGGAAGTGACTGGCACCCTCTTCAGCAGTGTCCAGCTGTGGGCTCCCAGGGCAAGGCAAGCATGGACATCGTGGAGTGAGTCCAGTGGAGGGGCACCAGGCTGGTGAGGGGGCCGGAGCACAGGGTGGAGTAGGGAAGGCAGAGAGAGCTGGGCCCATTCAGCCTGCGGAAGNATATGTCTGTGCACCAGGGTTTTATATTTTCTGTGAGGTTGATTTGTGTTTTGTTTTGATTTTTTGTGGGCTTTTGTCTCTGAACTGTCTTAGCAGAAAGAACACTTTTTAATTTGCAGTTAAAAACATCAAAAATTTCCAAGTCAGTCTTAAGAGCAAAAAGCTACTTGTATTAAGTTTTGATGTTTTACAAATACTTGAACTGCCTTCTGATTTTTATGTAAATTTACTAGCCAGTTTTAATTATATGGGTTAGGAAGTGTTTTTAAGATTCACAACTCCAAAATATAAACTTTTTTTAATAGTTTAAATTGTAGTGAAAACTTAGAAAAGGGTAGCATACTTCTATTTATTGTATATATGAATTAGTTGCCACTTTAGAATTGTACAGATGGAATGGAAGTGAACTTGACATCCTTCAAATGCTTTGTTTAAATCTCTTAACAACTCAGTCCTCAATGGAGAAGAGGACTGCCTGTTTCCTTGCTAATCCATACCAGTCTGGCTGCAGCTGATACAGGATTCCAGTTCTTTCTGCAACTGGGAGAAAGGCTGCAAGACAGTACTAAAAGGTAAATAAAATGTCCTGCTTATCCTGATGCTGTTAGATTAGAAGCGCATCTGATCAGGGATCTAAATCCTGTTCACAGAGTCTCATAAAAGTAGAAATGGGTTAACTGGATAAAAGATAACTGAATAAATTGTTCAGGCATGTACCTTCCAGATGCTTACAGTAATGCCCTGACCATTGTATTCTAGAGAAAAATAATCCTAACATCTTTATTTGATTACTTCCAGCATAATTCCTACAATCCAGGGTATTGGTTGCTCTTTTTAGTTTGGTTTTTGGTATTCAGTATTTTGATTGGTGACTTGCAAAACCCACAAGTTAATCTGAATTATTTGCCAGTATATACAGCTGTTCTTATGAGCACTTGTGGCAACAGTGTATGGGACCTGTAGGAGAAGGAAGATGGAGAGGGCTAGGGCTAGGTGGGAAGGAGATCAGCAACTCGGAGTGAAAAGAGGTTACATGCATTTAGAGTTACGTGGTAACCCATGGTATAGTGGTCAGGCATGTCTGACCCAGATGAAATTACAAAGACACAGCTGTAAATTCCATCCCACTTTTTTCCAGAAGCTCTAGACTAATAGCCTTCTTGGACCTGAGCAGGCTGTTCATAGGGTCTGTGGTCTTCCTATGTTATCCTGTTTCAAGGCACTTGACAAAGCAAGTTCTAAGAATTGTCTGAGTTTATATGAGCTACTGCTAAGCTGCACTTGAAAATTACTCTTTTGGAGGCCAGTACTTAATCTGGAGAAATAAAGCCCCTGGCTGTCAGCATAGTGATTCTAGTAAAGTTTATTTTAGCTCTTCTGTTTCAGAGGGAGGGTGGCTCATGACCACTTGGGCAGATCTAATCTTCAGTGTTTCTAAATCAGAAAGCTACTATAATAAAGAAGCTTCAACTGGACTAGATGAAAACATTCCTGAAATTACTTCTGGTGGTTGTTTATTTAGGGAGGAGAATGGAAAAATCTGTAAGATACCAGAATAGCGTCTAAAAACTTGCAGTAAGAAATTTAATAAAATCAGTATTCCAGTTGTTGAGAAAAGAAACATATTGAATGCTGACAAGTGTGTTGTTTTCCTTCTGCAAAGAAATGTTTCTCCTGCCTTTGGAATCAGAAGTATTTATTAAAGCAAGATAATGGAAATTACAGGTCTAAAGGTTTATTCTTGACTTGCAGAAGAAATGGGTTGACAGGAATCTCATACAGGTTAACAAAAGCAGAAGGAGCATCCTGCTTCTGGGATGGAGTATCTCCACTGAACAGTGAGGGTGGGGACAGGGGTGTCTTCCCAAGCACGTTTGCCAGAAAGGGCAGGGGCAGGTGGTTCTTGCAGACAGCTCATTGAGGCCATTCAGCAGTGGGCACTCCTGATAAGGAACACTGACAGCACTCGGGCCTCTTGCAGCAAGTGTGGGGCCAGCAGCTCAGGGAAGTGACTGGCACCCTCTTCAGCAGTGTCCAGCTGTGGGCTCCCAGGGCAAGGCAAGCATGGACATCGTGGAGTGAGTCCAGTGGAGGGGCACCAGGCTGGTGAGGGGGCCGGAGCACAGGGTGGAGTAGGGAAGGCAGAGAGAGCTGGGCCCATTCAGCCTGCGGAAGAGACGGGTGAAGGGGAATCATCCTGCAGTCTGCAACTCCCAAGTGGGAGAGTTTGGGAAGGCAGGGCCAGGCTTTGCTTGGAGGTGCACAAGGAGAGGATGGGAGGCAGCAGGCACAAGTTNTTGACAGGAATCTCATACAGGTTAACAAAAGCAGAAGGAGCATCCTGCTTCTGGGATGGAGTATCTCCACTGAACAGTGAGGGTGGGGACAGGGGTGTCTTCCCAAGCACGTTTGCCAGAAAGGGCAGGGGCAGATGGTTCTTGCAGACAGCTCATTGAGGCCATTCAGCAGTGGGCACTCCTGATAAGGAACACTGACAGCACTCGGGCCTCTTGCAGCAAGTGTGGGGCCAGCAGCTCAGGGAAGTGACTGGCACCCTCTTCAGCAGTGTCCAGCTGTGGGCTCCCAGGGCAAGGCAAGCATGGACATCGTGGAGTGAGTCCAGTGGAGGGGCACCAGGCTGGTGAGGGGGCCGGAGCACAGGGTGGAGTAGGGAAGGCAGAGAGAGCTGGGCCCATTCAGCCTGCGGAAGAGACGGGTGAAGGGGAATCATCCTGCAGTCTGCAACTCCCAAGTGGGAGAGTTTGGGAAGGCAGGGCCAGGCTTTGCTTGGAGGTGCACAAGGAGAGGATGGGAGGCAGCAGGCACAAGTTGCCACCAAGGAAACTGCAGTTCCTTGTTACAGCAAGAAACTTCACCATGTGGGTGGTCACAGAAATGGGGCCTGGAGGAGCAGTGGAATCCCCATTGATGGAGATGTTTGGACATCAGCCTGGCAGGGGCCCGAGCAACCAGCTCCATCTTGGCCCTGTTTTAAGTAGCAGCTTTGGTACCAGATGATCTCCAGAGTTTCTGGGTGTAAGATGATGGCAAGTATGATGTAACTTGCCCTGCCTTTTCACCTGATCTTATTCACTGGACTGCACTTTTTCACTTACTTCTGATCTGTTAGACAACTGGGCCAAAAGGAAAAAAGTACCCTCTTTTTTTGAAGAGTTGTAATTTTTATGGGGAGTATGATGAAATCTGCTGATTTGTACATTATGTTAAAAAGCAGTATTTCATTTCTATTTTCAAGCTTGTTTTTCTTAGAATGAAGCTATCATTTTTCAAAAGCAGTATCAGGTATAATGAGTTGGCATTTGGAGAACAAAACCCATCTTCAGGATACACACTTTGAACTGCTCACCAAGTATGACAGGGGTAGGGGAAAGCAGTGACTCTTGCCCCCCCAGTAATGCTTTCACTGGTTCAGACCTACATGTGGGTGAAATAAACTTTCAAAGCAGTAAGAGTATTTTTGTCTTAAGGCAGTTGCAGTCAGACTTAGACGAAATGAACACCAAACGTCCCTTTCACAAAGAACACTGTAGGTAAGTGTTACTAGAATTTGTCATAGTTTGTATTTTAAACATTTTGAGTATGTAGTCAGGCTTGCACATGCTTATAGTGGTTTGTACTAGTAGGAACCTTTCAGGACCATGATCCTACAAAGTGTTCATACTACACTTACTCCATGAAAAGCATTAAATGGTTATTTGGTAATATTGGAAAATTATGGGCCATGCTTTTCAACAATTGTTACTAGCTTAAATTTCCTCTGGTCTAGGAAAAATAATCCAACACAAGCGTAGGAGTTACTTTGTAAAACTTGAAGGCAAAAGACACTGACTACAGCATTGTCCAAAGAATAGCACAGTTAGGACTCAGAGAATGCTGTAAAGCAGCACTTGTAAAGAACTGTCTACCTGTAAGAATATACCAAAATGAAATCTTAATACAAAATGTAATAAAAAAGAAGGCTTAGCCACTAGTTAAATTCAAAGAAAAAAAACAAACAACCACAACAGGGGCATCCCGTGGATACTTTCCAGTTTTATTCTGCTGCCATAACATAGTCACACAGAAGAACGGAAGTGTAACAGATCATGCTCTGCATTCAAATCTTTTTAATAACATTTAAACAAACCTACTCAAAGAAAACGTTCCCCAGTTCTTTATTTGAGGGAATAAATTAAACACAAAAGAAAAAATACATACATGCTTGAAATAAATTTTAACATAGATATTAAAAAAGTTTTGGGCAACATTAAAGAATGAAGTCTCAGAACCAGCCTGATGTTCTTACATATTTCAAATGAATGTAAATTAAAATGGAACATACTTATTTAATTTACTCCTCAAACTTCAGTGCAGCACAAAACAGTTTAAGTGCCCTGGCACCAAAACAATATACAAATAATTTGTAGACTAGGCCATTGGTAAATTTATCATTTGTTACCAGTTTTTCTAATGCTGTAAGCGTGCATCATCTAAAGCCAAATGTGACAGTATTTCTTCATGCTCATCTCTCTTCTCTAGAATAGAGCGTTTAGCTGCAAAGTTGTAGGTAAATTGAAAACCCCAAGTACAAATTAACTGGATGACATCAAGCATGTTCATAGAAACTTTGGACTGGAGAAATGGATGCTGAGCTAAACTTTCCAGACCATTGCTACCTGAAATGTGACATGTTTGTATCTGTTACTAAGCTGACTGAAGTTTTTAAGCAAGGTTAGTTGAAGCAGCCATTGAATATAAGGTCTTGGGCTTGTAGTAATAAGCTTTTTTTCCCCACCACCAGAAGCTCCTCTCTTAATAATTTGTCATATATGATAAAGTGGGAAATAAACTTGGAACTCAAACATACAGAGCTCTCAATCTTTGCTAGTTATGCCATAAATTGGCCTGTAATATATGAAATTAACAAAGTGCAAATGACTGCCAAAAGCAAAATTTGATGTCCTGATTTTTTTTATCATCAGAAGGCTTTGTCTTGCTTCTTGCAGCCTTCAAATAGCAATTTAATAATTGGAATTACTTTAAAACTGTACATACCAGCATTTACGTGGAGGAAAATTATGAAGTTACACTCTTCCTATTAGTCCATATAACTCAGCTTTAAGAAGCAGAATGGAATATATATCTGAAAAACATCTAGTTATATAAATATCTTCACCTTGTAAATTAGATATTTAATAAAGGGTTTTTAACAATATCATACCTACTCTAAAAACAAAATATTACATATTTGAAAAGAAGAATTGCATTTATTCAGTAGGACCCTGGTGGTGTTCAGAGCCAAGTTGGATAAGGCCTTGAGCAACCTCGTCTAGTGTGAGGTGCCCCTGCTGACAGCAGGGGGCATCGGGACTAGACATTTGTTAAGGTCCATTCCGACCCCTTAACATCCTATGATTTCTCTTAAGGTCACCTGTTGTTTATTTCCAGGGATGCAGCTTTAAGGAAATAAGCACTGTAAGTCAAAAATGTTTGCTGTGTCATTCTTAAATGAAGGGATTAATAAAAGAGAAAAAGCCTATGCATGAGAATGGGGCAGGATAGAATAAGTGCTTATGTTCATTTCAGATATCATGACATCTATGCAGCCGAGTTACAGAGAAGGTGTGGAGGAAGAGATCTAAAAGTGGATCTTAATTTTTTCTCATTAATACCAATATAGTGGAACAGTATTACAATAGGTATCCCAGTTGTATCTGTCTTATTTCTGTTGAAAAGTATTTTCTTCCCTGTCCCGTGAAAAAGCTACTAGATAGATGTCTAGCCCTTACTGAATTACTTTCTCAAGTTGTTTTTAATAATACTTTCATAATAAAAGAAAAAAAAAAAACTTCAAGTCAAAGTGCAAGCCACCTTGTTTCAGCCCTTCATAAGAGTGTTAGTATTTTTCCTCATTCATCTTCACTTATTTTTTATTATAAAAGTTGAATGAGCTATTAGGAACTTACAGTCCTGCACCCCCCACTGTACAGTCATATCAGCAGATACTTCCTCTGTTCAGCCCAAATGAATCTGGAAGTTTGTTTTCAAAATAATCATAGCAATATGGTATTTTTAAGCTGTCCTGTTTCTACAGAAGCAATGAACAAATCTAAACTCCTAGCCTATTATTGTAACAAGAATTTCTCTGAGTAAGTAGCAGAGATATTTCAAAGTTTTTTAAAGTAATGTAGAAGTTAATTTTTCAAGTTTTGATCAGCTACAATAACCTATGATTGCACTGTAAACTGTTCCAGCTCTCTTATTTAAAGGAACAAATTTCATATCCCAAAGCTCACTTAGTGGATGCTAAGAATATGAAAAAATATTATAGAAAAGGTTATTGATTGCAAGTGGGAAAAGTGATAGTTGAGTTCCTTCCTACATTAATCCTAGAATTTTTCTAGGCTATTCAGGCTCTTGGAAGCCAGTTTGAACTCCTATGAGCATAATCAACCTGAGAAGCACAGTTAGTGGAAAATTCCCGTATCATTACTAACTGCCAGCATTTTTAATGCTGTATGTTAACTTAGTCTTGTTTCAATCTGACCTTCTGAAATGAAGGTTCACAATAGCATGACTTGAGCCATACAGAAGAGGACTCTTGGCAAAAGTTCTCTTAGTTAAGCTGTGGCCAATGATTCCAATGTCACTCCTGCTAGTAATACTTTAGCTGGAAAAAAGCCCCCAACAATACATATCATCAGGGCTTAAAAATGGGGTGGGGGAGAAAAAGGAAGATGAAGATTTTATCTTCAGGTACCATATACTATTCAAGTACCACGTAGGAAAAAGGCAGCAATAGGAAACTTGAAGATAGTTTTACCCACAGAAATCAATTAAAAATATATCTATAAACACAAAATTTTGGTACTTAAAATGCTGCTATTTTGCTGGCTTCTCGAACCCCACTCAAGTAAGCTCCTGTAACGGTCTGAGGAAAGTGCCTATTTGTGGCCTGTATGGAAAAAAAAAAAGAAGTCAGTTGTTTCTAAAACTAATAGTACAAAATTTTAGTTTATAACATAAGTTTTGTTTTCCTTAAACATATACCTACATTTTTAACAGCCATGGAAAACTCCTTAGAAAGAACATTAAAGGAAATACTTAAAATTTTTAGCAACTTCAAAATTTGCAAGCAAGTCAGCTACAAAAGCAGCAGTCTGTTCTGCTATCTGCACTTTAGTGGGGCAGGTTAAGTTCTGCCCCAGTACAGAATGCACCTATACCATCATGGTGCATTTATGTTACCCACGAGTGGAGTAACAGAAAGACAATTTGACTAAAAATTCATTTTACTCCTGACCTGAAGTATTTGGCAGGCTTCCCATGCCCAGTAATAATATGAATAGAGAGGATTCCGTGTCAAGAACCATTAGCATATTAATATAACAGAACATTTATATACTACCTCTACACTATTGGTGTTTGGTAGCAAGAGATGATTTTCCATAAGAAACTGCTCCCAGTAACCTTAATCAATGGTAACAAAGATACTTACCTCACCAGCAAAAAAAACCTTTCCTTGTATGTCTTCAGCTATCATGTCGTAAGCTTCACCGCTGCCCCCTGTTTTCACAAAGCTGTACGCCATCTGCAGCCAAGGGTCATTGCTCCATCGAGTAACAAAAAACTTCACTGGGTCAGGAACCTCCTGCATAACCAAAGCAGAAGTTAAACACTGCAAAGAAAAGTTCAGAACTGCACAGCTTTTTCTCAAACAGTTTCTAGTAATCTTTAGAGTATTTGGTATTATTAAGATACAGATCACATTCCAGAATTAAATTCTGGAAAAAAAAAATTTTTTTTAAATTATGTTACTAACCACAAAGATAATTTTGTTTGCTAGACTCGCCTGATGCCTGAAACATTGCAGCTGCACTAATCTGAATGCAAAAGATCTGTATTGTAATACACCTAGAAGTACACGAGAAAAAAAAATCCCCTCAAAATGCATACACACGTGCTCTTGTAATCAAATATAATACTGATACTGTTCAACATGTTTGTATGTATAATGTAAGCAATTTTTGTCTTGGTTAGGCATAATGCTTGTTACATCTAGCTTGTTAAATCTCAAAATACAATTTTCATTTTGGAGATAGTTTTATTCCAATGGATAAATAAGATTGCTTATCTAAGATTAGAAAATGAGCTGTCTTGAAAACTCGGTTCAGGGAGAAAACAAAAACCAGGAAGTCAGGGTCTGGCTGAGCCACAGCAAGTAATACTGTGTATTCTTTGTCACACTGCAGCATGCAAGTTCCACAGATTTCTACCAAAAAGAGCCTCAATAACACTTGCATGAAGGCTTAGTCAACTACAGCTGTGTCTTACTCTGGAGGAGCTCATGACAAGTAAACAGAAGCAGCTTTGGTTGCCTCTTGCACAGCATCTGCTATCGACAAATAAATTCCATTCAGGCAGCACATGAGAAACTCAAGCTCAAGCGATCAAGGCAAGGACCAGCCAAATATAAGAAGTTGTATGGATGTCCCAGAAGTAGCTCTGGTACACCTCTGAAGCTGTCTTGTCTTTGAAAATCCCACTGCATCATCCTCAGGTGACTGAAATTCACAACTGCTGTAAGCCACGGAGACAGCCGTGAAAATCCCTACCAGAGACACATTTGCTACATTTTCCTGAGATCAAGATACAGGTATGTGAACTTCCACTGCATGTGGTTCTAGTAACAATAAAGCCATTACCAAACGTATGTTTCTAGGAATAGTTGAGTTTTCAGATACTGAAGTCCTTCCAAGATCACTAATCCTAATATTTGAACCATCAGTAAAACCTGAGAGATCACCCTGAACACAATCATTCCTGGGGGTCTAACTGCTCTTAAGTAAATGAATTGAGGCATTATTGTCTCAACATTGCTAAGTGACAGTGTTTTGCCTGCCCCAGATTTCTCTGATTTTCCTATTAGTTTTTATCCTAATGATGATCTGGGGGAAGGAAAAAAGGTAGAAATTTTTATCTAGTATTTTTTTACATTCAGGATATAGGGCCCTTGCTAGATAATTTTGCCTGTATCTCCATCCCAAGACAGCTGAGAAAGGGTTGTTAGTTAGTAGAAGAGAAATAGATTGGATTGGTTTGGGGGTGTTGTAATTTCAGTTGCCTTGGCATGGAGGAAGTCAGAAATCAAATTAATCTAGCTTAAAGATCATATCACATATTAGAAGTAGTGCTGACCAGAAAAGAAGTGACAACTAAGTAAGACGTATGTTTTGTGTTACCTGCCTGAAGTACTGCTTTTAATTAATTTTGCTTTTTAAAAGCATTTTAAAGGATGATGGTTTCATTTCTATTTTTCAGTTATACACTACTGCCCTTCAGAGAGAGATCTAAGATATTTCAATATACATTTTTCACACAAAAGACTAAAAATCATGATTTTTAGTATGTCTCAAAGAAAACCTATTTCCTGAAACTGACAAGAAAAGAAAAATAGTTTTAAATGTCAAAGGTCTGCCTATACATCACGAAGTACTACATTTGAAAGCTTTATTAAGGTGACAAGTTAATTCATCTCTAAATAAAAGAGGCTTCTCTTACCTGCTCCTTAAACAGCTCTCGGAGTACAGTCATACACTGTTGCAATATTTGTTGATCATCTAAGTTCTTAATGGTTGTCACAGCATCTCCAGTGACCACTGACATTAAAATGCTTTCTTTGCCCTAAAAACAAGACCTTATTAAGTATTTCATAAACAGTCTCTTTTAATTGATATTGGAAAGGTATTTTCAGCTGCAAAGCAACTGTTGTTCTAGAGAAAAGTGGGTTTGATTCCTTGAAACAACGGGTGCATAATCTACAGTATTTATGCTCAAATTACTACATCTTTTGATCTTTTGAATCCTTGTTCACAGATCTGTTACAGTCAGCCCTTCGTACAACTTGCTGAATTCACTGAACACTTCCTATCTACCTACTTAAAGGCTGTACCCCAAAAAAATTACATTGATGGTGTTATTCTTTGTGCACCCTCTTAAGCTTCAGTTTTGTGCCAAACTTTCACCTCAGCTGTACTCCATTTTCAAAATGTGGTGACAGAGAGAGTCTATTTAAAGACTAGTTAGATATGTTTTTGATTAGACCAGTACTCTGTTCTTACCAGCAGATTTTGGACCAAGAAATGAAAGGTCATGTCTACTGCTATTTCCTTCTGCTTCATGACATCTGGTACCATGCAGAAGTTTTAGAGGTGAAGTGGTGAGTAGGGAAGAGCACACAAGTTTAAAGTACTCTGCCTCTCTTGTTTATGTAAGGCAATAATTCTTCTGTTACTAACTTTGATAACTAGTAGAGAATAGCTATCACTCAAATTAAGCATTATTTGTAGGGTCTCTGGACAGCACCAGCACACTGAAGCTCTTGTAGCATGAGCTTGAGTACTGGAGAGAACTCATTTAAGCAAAGTTGTACACAAGAACAAATCAGGCAGTAACAGAGCACAAACATCACAGGATGGTTTTCTTTTGGAGTAAGACATCAGGTTACAAAATGGCCTTTTAATTGCTGCTAAGTAGTAAGCAGCAGTTGTTGTTAAAGTATGAAGAGGTGTAATATAAATGTGTAATGCATCTGCTTGGAACTGGCAGGGGAGAGGAACATGGTGTCAATCCACTGGTTTGAATTTGCTTTGAAATTCATGTGTGTGAGACTGACCCCACAGATCTTCATGCAGAACTTGGTGTTTGTCTTTTCTTCTGCTATTCCAAATAGTTATTCAGACTACTGCAAGCCAGTAAGCATTAGTAAGTCAGCATGATCTTTTTAACTGGATTTTCAGCTGATTTAATAAGGGAACAGAAGTCCTAAACTGGAAGTGACAAGTAGCCTTTTTCCCACATTAGTAGGTTTATAGTAAGGTATTACAGCCTTGTCTTCAGTATGTACTCACTTGTATATTGCTTGTCTGTATCCAAACAATGGAAAACATTCCCATTTATTACAACAAAATATTGATGAGCTTTATCTTGATAAGTAACACTGCTTCCACTGCTTTTAATAGTTGAAGATTGGGGGGAGGTGGGAAGAAGAAAAATTTTGTTGTTCAGTAATTATTGCACCTAGATTTCAAACTGAATTTATGAGGGCCAAGAGAAAACACAGTTGGCATATATCATACCTCTGGATCCATGTCATAGAAGACACTGAAGAGCCCACGTTGGCTGCAATTGGGTGGAACATGACCAAAAAAATCAGCTCCTTGAATTTTACTGTCCCAGAATCTATATGGAAACTGCAAGGCAATCTAGAAAGATATAGAAAAATGGAATTAAAGCTTTTCATACCACAAAACTCATAACAGGATATGGTATATGCTCTTCTAATGCATTTTCCTGTTTCCACTCATTTAGACACAGCTCTTCCTATGAGTGGGGCTCAACAGAGAATATATGAGCCTATCCTCCAAGGGGGACAGGCAAAGAAAAAAAAAATGATGATGTGATAAATTGCAAATGCACAGAATATCAAATCCACAATGGAAGTAATTGTGTAAAGTGCTCAAGAAATGCAGCAGATTTATTTTTTTATACCTAATGTGTAACTTAAATGAGCAGCATCCTGTATTTGGAGTTTCTTAATCTTGTCTTTAAATTTCAACATTGTCATAATCCTGTTTCTGGCATTACTTTGTTACTGTTTTTTTCTAAGCACACATCTTATTGGGGAGCTTTTCAGGAGAGGCTGTGTTTTTGTATTGGGAAAGGGTAGGAGATTTTACACTGGTCCAACACACAGCTTGCAGTATTCTTCGCAAATACTTCATAAATTTATTAGGTTAAATCATATTATTGGAATTCTAAAAGATCCAAGACCATCATGAATCAAAATTAATCACAAAATGTTTAAGCCATGAAATTCTTCTGTGAACAGTTTCTTTAAAATGCCATTAAGTTCTGAAATCTAAGAAACAGAAATACATGTGATCCCTGATAACATTTTGCTCTCCTGGGCTACTGAATACAAGTAAAACATAAATGTATGTTTATGCATCATAAACCCTGATAAATACACTGCAAAAGCAACAGGGACAAAATAGCCAATGTTTCTATGAAAATAAAATTAAAGATAATATGAAATCACTTACTTTTTCAATCACTCCTGCTCCCAAACTATTAATGGCTTTAATTTTTTTTTCTGACAGTGGAGGATTAAACTGAATGGCGTTTTTCTGAAGAAGGGCCAGTGGTACAGTCACTAATACCTGAAAGAAATAGCTACAATTACAACAGTACCAAAACCTGAATACAGCACTTAAGCCTCACAACATCCTCCTAACTATCTTGGATTATGCTAGTAGGATGCAGCATAATAACACACCAGACATTTCTAGATTAGTGTGTGGTTTTAGTTCCCATTAATGGGAAACACATGCCTTACATTCAGGTGAGAACAGATCCCACAGTCCACTGATTTTAAGTCATAGTCTGGTGAACTGCTTGTATCACAGTGGCTAACCATGCTACCAGTACTTCAGTCAATGATAGTCACTGGCTCTCAGATTAACAAAATGGTCTGTTTGAAATGAGAAACAGATAGTCAGTGATTTGGTTTGGTTTCAATTCCTTCAGAGATTCTTTCTCTTTAAAATACACTAAGTAACACTGCTGATGTCAATCCAATCTTTATCAAGATAACATATCACTTTAAAAATTACTGAAAACTAAATCACTCAGCATAAAGAAGGTGAGGATACAAGGAATAAGAGAGACTGAGAAATAGGGGTTGTCAAATCCTGGAAATTTAAGTAGGATACACATGCGAAATGGGGTAAAGGGAATGGAACTAGATAACATAAATGTCACTTCAAAGACCAGATAAAAATCTATTCTCTTCACATTTTTAGTACTACCCTTTATAGTCCTTAGTTTTTCAAATCAACTCATACTGAAATCTCAAGCATGCTCACCAAAAATTAGGCTCTAGGACACCCAAATAAAGGCCACTAAAATACATGAGTATTCATCATTGAATGGGGAGAAAATGGACTAAATAGTATTCTGAGAGAAAGAAAAGAAAAAAGGACATGTACTGTGTGTCCTAAAATTCTTAGTCTTGAAGTATACTTGGTACCTTTTGTGTTGTCCACACTGTTCCATCTACAGTAGTGATCTGCACTTCTTCACCAGAATAGTCAATACTCTGAACCTATTGAAAGACACATTGAGAGACTGTACTACAATATGTACATATGCAATGCAAATTCCAGCAAGAATAGCTAAAATAGCACTGGTCAGCAATCTAGAAAGTGAGTAACACAAATTTCCAGAGAAATCCTGAAAGACAAAAAAAAGCTTCCATGAAGCTGAAAAAGAAAAATCATCATGATTCTAACATATAAGATCATCATATCATAATATTTAAGTACTGATAGTCCTCAGAGAGAATTTCAGAAATGTTGAAATTGTCCTCTTAGTTTTTTTTAAAGACAAATTAAAAGAGTCACAGGCACAGATTTGCCTGGTCCCAAAGAATGCAAATATATGACTGGGTGTTTCAAAGCAATCCAGGACAGGCACTGCATCAACATTTTCCAGACTCACTGGGAAATTCAGCCGGATGTCCAGCCCTTCTGCCAACTTATCAATCACAGTTGAATATCCCACAGTTAGAAGAGTGTGATCTCCAGCAAACTGGGCAAAAAATTCATTGTGGTCCCATGAGCGTGCAGATACCTGTGGACAGAACATACCTGGCTGTTTCTGCTGGTGAGGGGACATGGTTACTACAAAAAGTTCAGAAGAAGCCACCCTAGCCCCTTTGCAACTGGAGAAAAAGAAAGCGTATCACCAGAATTTATGGCAATGCTGACAAAATCAAAATGCTTGTTTAACCTAATGCTAGTATATAACATATGAATTGCTGGATTAAGAAAAGTCATAACATGGGTTGGTCGCAAGCAGGGAATTTATGTAGTAAATTCTAATAAAAATATTAATAAATTCTAAAAAATCTAGTAGACAAAACAAGGAAAACAGTACAAAAAATCCAGGTGAATTGCAGTGTATTTATTTCAGTCTATATCTAGCAAAGTAATCAGATTTTACAGCCTTAGGACTTCATATAAAAATGGAAATACCTTATTTCTCAACATGAAGGGGAAAATAAGACTCAAAAATACCCCAACTCAATGGAATTTTTCTGTCACTTTGGAGGTTGTTCCATGATACCTTTCATTGACCCTCCAGGCCCTGCAACCTTATAGTTAATAAAACAGTGGTATTTGCACTAAGCAATTGCCACTTAGCAGTGAAAAATCTGAAACAATTCTCAAACTACATTTCAGATGCCAATTCCTATCATTGCAGATGCATAAAATCAATCATATTTTGATTTTAAAATTGAAGGTAAGGTAAATTTTTGCATCTTTGTTAATTCCTCTGGGCGCTTATGGAATATGAAAACTTAATCTATCAAAATATTTTCCAGTGACTGCTCTGGTATAGCATTGTCTTGCAGATTTTTGTTATGTTCTTGTGCATTCTCAGTTCAGATTTGTGCATCTCCACGTATCAGTCAGCTGTCCCACTGCTGTAGTAGGATTGACACTAAATGTCTTTAAATGTAGCAACAGGACTGAGTAAACTATGCACTGCCAACACTATGATACTTCTGTATTTCCCGGAGCCACTTGGTTAAAACTGAAGTCAGGAGGGCAGACAACCATCAGGTAGCCAAGAGAGTACCTAGGAGTGGTGAACTGGGGCTCACCACCAGGGGCTTGGATCACTTCAGGAGTCAAATGCGTTTATTCTCAAGATACATAGCAGGGTAGAGAAATACCTCAGTTTCTAAACAGAACTGAGAAGCAGAATTCACACCCAGCATCTGAGGTGGAGTAACTCTCCTGTGAATCATATCACCCAGCATCTCAGCAAAATGCCCTTCTAACCATCTACTCTCAACTTCTACTTAAAGAGCACCTCACTGGAAGCACATCAGGAACTCCCATCAGATTAAATACAGCAGTGTGGGAGTCAGCATCTCAGTGCTTTCAAACAACAGGTTATGGGTGTAGGAACAGTCAGGATAGCTGATTCTTCCTCTAGGGCCATAGAATGCATCAGGTGATTTCTCAATGTTACTTCAGAGTGTCTTCTGTGAGGCTCAGTCACTGCAAAACACAGCTGTCAAAACTCACCTGAGAGAGATTGCTGCCACAGGCATATTCCAAATTACTGAGATGGAACTGTAGTACTTTTTCTTCCAGCTCACTGAACTGGATACCAGACTCCTGAATAAAGGCTTTATAGATCTCTTGTATTTTTTCTGTGAAAGAACACATTTAAAGTAAGAATATATGACAATTTGTCAGAAGTGCTACTGCATTTCAACATGCTGTTCCCTGGATCACAAGATTTTCACGCTTTTTGCTAATTTGTACCACGATATTTTTCTTCTCATAGAAAATAAAACCAAACAAAACCGCAAGATCTTTCCAGTGATAGAGCACAACTTTGTTGTTTACTCATAGATTTCTGAGTGAGAGAGGAGAGAAATTAATAGTTTAGCTATCATCAATATATAGTTGAAGATTTCAGGTAAAATACACTTCAAGATAGTAGCGGATCCTTGCAAATAAATCCTGATTAATGTTTACAAAATCAAAGAACTGAGAAATTCAAAGAACTGATCTAGGTTTCACTGAAGAACAGAGCAGTTATTAATTCTGTCTTACAGAATCCATGCTGAAGAGATTTGTGAGGCAGACATTTCTGAGCAAGTTTATTTTTTGCTGTTGAGTTTACAAGCTGTAAGTGTGGTGGGAGGCGTTACCAATGGAGATGGGACTATTCTTGCCAGCAGAAGGCTTTGATCAGGCTCTTTTTTAGGCAGATTAGTCAACAAGTATAAGAGCTAAGTCTAGCTATGGATTGCTTCAGCCAGAAGCAAGTCTTTTGAACTGCTAGTGACACTATTTATACTGAAAAAGCTACCTCATGAAAACAAGATACAATATCAGAAATATCTATTGGATTTAAGGTCAGATGGACAGCCATACGCTTCTAAAAACATCTGATGTAAGAGCCATTTTAATATAGAACTTCATGAACACAGCCAACATCTTCACTTTGCATTACATATCTCACTTACCACCAAGAGGAACATCTTGATGTTGGGTTTTATCTTTTCTCCACTCAGAGACGACATCTAGGATGGCATTGAAATGAAAGTCCATACGTTTATCAATAGTGGGATCTGTTATCCTTCCACCTTCCTGGATCAAGTCACATTTCTCCCCTAGTTTGTGCATTTTAATGCCAAGCTTAAGAAAAAGACATTTTATTTCTTTTTTAAGTATAGAAAAACTACAGCACCCAGCCTGATCAAAGTTACTTAACCTGAGTGCCTACATTTCAGTGATACCATTTAAAAAACATCAACAACTGTAGTCAGAGTAACTCTTGCTCTCTTCAAACTGGAATACCAACAATCCTTCTATCTGTTAATTGTCCACAAATTGGTTTTTTCCCCACTTTTCCATCCTTTCCTTTATTGAGGATTCACAGAAACCTCCTATGCAACTTTCCTGTCAGACAAGGGCTAGTACAGAAATTTAATCTGGAAATCAAACATGATGAACCAGCCTCCTTTATTTGTACCTCAATTTATTTTCTAAGTCATAATTAAAATCAGTTACTTTCTACAACTTTCTGGTGTCTGAGGCCTAAACAGTTCCCTGAATTCAGGAATTGACAGGATATTGCTTACCAGTTACCACCAATGTTATTAACAACCAAGCAAAGAAAGAAATTATTTGGAATTAAACCTTGCTTCGCTTGTCCAACCTGCATCAAAACCACAACAGAGCTAAATTCAAATAAAGATGGTTTTGCATTCTACAGAGTCAATCCAAAAAAAATAGCACAAATATGGTGCTAATTTCTTCCTAGGGCCTTGTTACTTAGGGCATGCTCCAGTGTTTTTCACATATCCTCACATCTCTCTAGGCTGTTGGTCACCACTGCAGATCTTAAGATACAGCTTACTTTTAATGAAAAATTATATTACGTGACCACAAAGGGATGAGTATCTGAAGTATATCCAGAAGTCATTGTTCCCCATTTCATAAATAAAACATGATCTTTTAAAAAAACTAGAATTTCTTCATGGCACTATAGGGCACTAAACAATTAAAATGGCATGGGCTGGATTTGCACGTGTCTCTGAGCAAAATCCATACTCGGGTTCCACATGGAGAAATTCAGATTCCTACCTCCAAAAAACCTGAACCAAACCAGCAAGTAATAAGAATCTTTAAAAAATTGAACCACAGCATGTTTGCATCAGTAGCAATTTAGTTGTTAAGACATGTTAATCTTAACTTGTGCAGGATTTAACTAGAAATATCAAGAGGCAGCAAAGGCAAATCCATCACAGAAGCAGTAGCCTCTCACAGTAAAGCCTTTCTGAGCCTTAAGGAAGGCTGCTGGGGACCTTTTATGTTACTGTCTCTAGAAAAGAGGAAAAAACTGGTTTCTTCTGGTTCTGAAGCTAGAGCCACCTTGTTTTTCTTTACATAATGTGCCTGAAACCATTCTACGGCCCTTCTCTGTTCCCAGCTGATATATTAGCAACATGGAGTTTACTTACAAGGAGAACAGGATTTTAATCATGTCACAAGAAAAGGACTCCCACCCTTACCCAGCCATCTGAGCCTGGCTTTAACAAGTTTTTCACTAGTGATAATCATGACCACTGCAGGAACCCACTTGCTCACACATTAGTGCCATTGGGTTGTTGACACATCCATTGACGATTTGTGCACCTCTTCCAACAGTGACTCCTGTGAATGTCTTATCATCCCACACTCGGCCACCAATTCTGTCTTTAGCTTCTAAGACAATGACCTGTGGCAAAATGCAGCATAGTAAATTGCAAGTTTGCAAGATTTAATTCTATTAAACGTATCTGTTCAGCTCAAGAGCAAAAGAGAAAACGAAACACAAAAAAACCCCCTGAGCAATCCAGCAATGTTAGGAATCTTAACACTTTTTTTCATTTCTGGATTATTTGTAGTTAATTTATGCATTTAAATCATCTTAGAAAGGTAACACTTTGGGATATACACATACAAATATAACTGTTACTTTAGAAACAACCCTAACAAAAACAAGCCTTCTTTTTAAAAAAGTTGAAGATTTATTCTGGAAATCTCAGAATTGGAGTTTAAGGCATGCTACAGGCTATTAAACACAATGATCTGGGTGCAGTGTCTATTCAAAATAGATGCTGCATGCTGTTTAATTTTAGATACAAGTAAATCCTGGTTTTAAACAGCAGGTTTACTCAGTAAAACCCCAGATTTCACAAATTAATTAGGATGCCCTATACATACATGTTTGTAACAAGAACGTAGGCTTTTTTTTTTTTGATGAATAACACTTTCCAAAGCAGAGGAAGTTGGATTTTTTTTAAGTAACGTACTCTAAAGCTTCTTACCTTAATTCCAAAGTTGTGCAGTTGTCGGGCTGCTGCTAATCCTGCTGCACCAGCCCCAACAATAATGACAGATTTCTAAAAAATATTAAAGTATTTAAATAAAAATAGTTAGAAATAAAATAGAAATTGTAATTTCACTCTCATTTGCTAAAGGTAAAAATGTAAGTTTCAGAATTCGAGGCTCTCTTGTCATCTAAAGTAATCTGTGATAACTTTTAAAGATGGCAGTGCATTTAGTATAATACAAAAATATAAAATTTTTTAATATAAAAAAGATCAGTGGTAGCTTTGAAAGTAGGTAAAGTTTTTAAGTACTTCAAAAGAAGATGCCTCAAGTTTTTTTAACAGAAAGAACTGAAGTTATCAGTAACAAAAGAAGGAATCTAATTGAATATCAGACAAGAAAATACTTACCTTGTAAAGATTTCAGTCATAGATGGGGTTGACCAGTAAAAACTATTTTATAAATCAAAGACATGTACAAATACACTTTCCAAACATGACTTAAAATTTCTAGGAGATATTCTGTTACAGAATACATTAATTTAATAAGTTTTGGGCGCTATCTAACAACTTGCTAGTCATAAACATGTTCCCTTTTACTCATAGTTCTTGCAAACCGACATGGAATAGCAGTTTCTTCACCTATGGAAGCAGAGGCCACAGAACCTGTATATTTTTCACACAGTTCCCATCCATTTTCACACAGTTCCCAACAGCACATGGGAAGCACAAATCCACAGGAATGAATTCCATAGATTTTAGTGAGAAAAAATCTTTTTTGGAGGGAGTCTAATTTATGTAGTCTCCATACCCATTGAAAGCATAAGAGAAAAATGTTAAAAACTTTCCACATATTAGGTTTTAGATGTAATTTCACCTATCATTCCATCCATTTATGTAAATGACTCAAAAATCCAGAACCAAAAAAATTATTGCATGCACCATGTAGTTTTATAGCACTAATAATATAGGGATTATTGCAGCAACTTACTTTGTGGTATTCCTTAGGAAGAAGGTACTGGTCAGGACTGACTGACAAAATCCCTGTATTAATTAGCCCTTTCCTTGTCATAAAATACAGGATCCTCTCCATTTCCTGTACACAGCGGATCCGCACAAGCCCCCGGACAATTATATGATGGATACATTTTTGAGGGGTGAGAGCCTCCTGCAAAGGAGAAAGGAAGAATAGAAATTGTTGATTTTCTAATATTCCATTTACTAGTATGTTTACACCATATTTAAACTGTAAACCAAATGGTAAAAAGTCACAACTCAGGCTTCTGAGAGCATTTTAAAAGAATTTTTGTGGAAATTTCTTGTTAGCAAGCTTTACATAGTGAGGTAACAATTTATTAATTGATGCAAGATTAGCATGGAGTAAAACCAAATGAGTCTACAAGAGACTTTTGATGTCTCCATGGTGTGTTTCATTAGTACAGGAATGGTACTGAAACCAATTCCTGTTTACAAAATGAATCTACACGGTGGCAATGTTCACAATGGCATTCCAGTAAAATCCATTCCAAAATGGCATCCTGAGGGAAAAAGAGATTAATATCCAAAACCTTTCACATAAATGCAGACATCCATATCAGAAAACTTTGGGACGTGACACTTCAGCAGTTCTATCAAAGGTAGTGCCATAGGCTTAGCCTAAATAAAAAGACAATCACTTCCCTGTCCAACAATCAGGTTAAAAAAAAAATAAAATCATAAAGCACCACAGAACACTGTTTAGACATGTTCAAGCATACCTTTAAAAAGTTAATAGCTCACTGTAGAGTTTTAATAATTTAAGAACTTTTGGTTTTTACTGCAGAAGAAGTTCCTATGTATTAAATCTAACGAAAAGGAAAGGAAGAGGAAAAGGAAGAGGAAAAGGAAGAGGAAAGAAAAAAAACTCTCAAGCCCAACAAGCCCAGCCAATCTTAGAATGGATTTTCAAAACATGGGAGCAATTTTTCTGGTGCATAAGGAGACAGCCAAGAAGTGAGTCCCCATCCCAGAAAAGCTGCTATTATTTTTAAACAAACAAATTAACTATCAGCATCTCTTACCTTGCAGTTTGTGTACCACAAAGCCAAAATCAAGTTTCGCAATGCCAGGTACATGGTAGGGTCTCGTGAATATTCTGGGAACTCATAGAGCTCATCCAGTTCCATGACATCTGGCCTCACACAAAGTGCTTTCCCACATTCATTGGGCTGGTAAAAAGGCTGGAAATACTTGTTCATGCCTGCAACTGAATAAAGACACACCAGGAATTAGTCATACTCCATCACATCTTCATGGCGTCCTTCTCCCTCTAAAGCAATCCCCTGACCTCACACAGATAACAAGTAAGGTAGCTTTCCAGCCTCTAGGCACCTCCAGAATGATTTCATTTACGTGGCTCTCCTCTCCTGCCCTCTAGGCTGTGCATTAATTATTGTCTGCTGCCTCATGGGTATGCCTTGGACCTATCAGAGCTGAAGTTTTGTCAAAGAAACAGTAACATTTCATGGCACTCCAATGCCATGAGTAGTCCAACAAGTAGTCCAGTTCAAGTCTGAGGACTAGCATCCCTGTACAGACTCACACAGAGTTCACAGTACTCTGAACTCTTTTCTTCTTCAATGCCCAATAATGCTCAGAGGGGGTAATAATTAATCATCTTCCACGTTTGGTATTGGTAGCTCTATGTAACGAAGTTTTCTGTTAAGCAGATATAACATCTGTTGAACATACGAACAGATTTATTTTCAGCACCTAAGGAGAACAAAGCCTGCTAAGACAACTCAGAAGCTGAAATTTCCTCAAAGCACTCTCTCTGAGATGGGTATGACAATCCTGAATTACCTTTCTCTATACCTGACCTATTCTGCTAATCTGCACTCCCAGGCTGTCACCAGGAAAAAAAAAACAAAAACAAAAACCAAAAAAACCTAAACATAATCTGAGTGCCTTAAGAAATCAAATTCTTTTCTTCAAAGCCCCAAAGATCCACAATATCAAAACTAGCAGAATCCTGGGGGGGTTTTGATAAATCTTCATTTCCTTAAGAATGCAAACAGTCTTTAAGTACCCACATGGTAATTTCCTGTTTCTGTACACAAATGACAGTGGCATACAGAAAGCCTCTGCAGTCTGTGGTAACTCCCTAAAGAAAAGCCCTAAGAAATGTATTACCTTTATCTTACAAACAAGCAAATGGCATCAAACAACAGAGGCAGCCACACAGAGACTGTGTATTAGTGCTGAGAACAGAACCAGTGTTCTGAATCAGGGGAATTAATAGGCCTTATAAACTCAGTTATGAGACAGTTGATCACACCTATTTAAGCAACAGAGCCCTGCAGATGGCCCTTACCAGTCACATTAGGCACACTCTTTAAGTGCTCTAACTTCACAAGGTTGGATTCACCAGGTAACCGATTAGTGCTGGTACAGGATGGACTCATGCCCACGCAGTCTGGATAATATGCAGCTAGAAAGGGAGCTGCCACACTGTCTTTCAGCAAAGGAGGGAGTATGAGCATGGAGTACCACCAATGGTCTGAAACTTCAGCCACTCTCTGGCCAAGCGGAGAAGTGAAGAGGGGAGAAGAGAACACGTCAGTACTTTAAAAACGTTGGAAAATGAACCAATTTCCCCCCTCCCTCCAAAACTGAGACCAAGAAGCACTAGAAATACCAATCTCAGAATTGCAAGTCATAAAGACATTTTCTCTCCCTCTTTCCCCTTCCTCAGCCTGACACAGAAAACCTCTAGTACTGGTCTCTTCTCAGACATGGAGCTGAAACTTCACAAACTCCACACCACGTGGAAAGCAAACAAATGAGACATGCCTTAACAACACTTCTATGCCTTACCAGGCCCTTCATGAAACATTTACAGTCACTCATGCATCCAGAAATCTGAACTCAGAACTAAGTGCACACTAACTGATCAATTTAATTTAGATTCTGCTATCCCCATCAAGGACCTTCTAGAACCCTAAGAAGTGCTAATTTACCCTTAATTTACAAGTCAGACATACATTAGGGAAACAAAGCCACAAAACTTCCTCAAAAGTCAACAATAAGTATTCCCTGTGATAGAAGTACCTCAGGTACACTTGTGAACATGGCTTATTAAACATCAGTTTATATGAAATCAGAAATGCAGGGTGACATGATCACAAACCCCTTGAAACACCAACATACATCTTGTATGTACATTTTGTATTATGAGGGAGAGGAGAGAGAAAACATGCTTAGGTGTTCTCTTGCAGTCTTCAAAAAAGTGAGACTAGCATTGATAGAAACCACCTGAAAGACAAGGAAGTTTTAGGATGGGGAATTTTACTTGAAAGCTGGCAACTGAATACTATTTTGCCCGATCAAAAATGAGAATAAGGAGTAAACTTCAAGTCACAGGCCATGACTGAAGAACACCACAAACCACTTGAAAGCTACTAAGTATGGTAAGGGCAAAGAGGAAAAAAGATGAGCAAATAAAAGGCTCTAGGCTCTGTTGCAAATAGTGTCTCACAGTTTCCTGACAAAATGCATAAATACTGACATAACTGGCCAAAGAACCAAAATTAAAAAGGAAATAAATATGCCATGCTTTAAGATTGCTTTCATATTCTAGGACAAATGAGGAGGAACAGCCCCTACTCACCAAGTCCTCAGGCATGGAACACTGGTCTGAGCCCTCAGTCTAAAAGAAAAGTGAATGGTATGAGAGCTATTCTTAAGCCGTATGGAAAAAATTAAGTATAAGCAAAATAATTTTCTATGGCATAATTCTCTAAATTAAAAAAAACAAAAAAAGTGCTTAGTGTTAGCCTTCTGTAGTAGACATCATTGTTAAAAAAAAAAGTAGAGAAATGTGTAGGTTAAAAACACAACACACCATAAAGTAAAAGCACTCTAAAAAATGTTTTTAGTTTGTTAATTTCTACTGATCAGACATGAAAATATACATTCTATTCCACAAAATGGGGTGGAACACTGAAACAAATCCAGAAAGAAAATACAGAATTTTATAGAAAATGCTGGAAATATCCCACATTTTTCCAGAGCAACTCTTCTAGACTAGACTATAAAAGAGAGTTTCTTATTTATTTTAAGAGTATATTTATCACAGTGTTTCAAAATTAAATCCTGAGTCTTCAGGTTTTCATATGGTCACTATTTTCATGTTGTAAGTGCCATACAGATTCTATGACACTTTAAGAAATCTCTCAAATTTCAGGAGTTATCTTCATGCTAAAGCTGAAACTTTTCATGTAAAGCTCAACGACAGACTTGATAGCAGTTAGGAAAAGCTCACTGAGCTTTTCAAACACTTTCCTCAATAATGAAGAAAGGCCAAACAAAACTGAAATGAGCATTTTGGTGTATGTCTATTTTGTACACGCTGATAATAATCCCCTAGCTGAAGGATTTTACAATTGACTGTGCAACAGAGGTATTTCAGATACTTCTTTCTTGACATTTCCTGATAGAAAACAAAAAGTCCAAGCAGCATGCAGGCCTGTCACTGTGCAGCTCTCCAGGCCATCAGACTCATTTTGACATTAGAGACACTGAGCAGCAAGCAAGAAGAAATTAATTTCTGCAAACAAGAAATATCAACTTGTTAAGTTTCAATATAAGCAAAACTGTTGTGCGGTACCTTGGTGGAATTGTTCAGTTTCATACCACATCTGTAAGTTTTTGCAATTTGTGGTGTCAGCTGGATTTCCTTTGTCAGCTGACGCCATTTACCACATTCTGGCTTTGTGCACTGCACCTACAAGTCAAAAAACAAACATGTTTTTACTTGTTGCTTGTGATTACAGATAAGACTAATGCAACTTAAATAACCAATTAGGAAGAAGCCAGACGTGAGAAAGTTGTAAAATATAATTGTTAGATACATTCTTGTGTAATCATCAGGTCATAAGTAGTGTTCGATCTACAGAAATCTTGTACACATCTGCAAAACTGAATTTCTGCACAGAACCTAAGGCCAAAATTAATTCAATTCCCCATTACTATGGTCTTCAGTGGACTTTGCAAGCATTACTTCAAAAATATATTCTTCATCACTTAAAGAAAAAAAAAAAAACTCAAAACACCACTACCACCAAACTTCCTTCCATTCCCATCTTTCTTCTCCTCTTTTTACCAGGGAAGTACAAAATCTGATTTCAAAGTCTTTCACACTCATACTTTCCCTGCCAAATCTTATTCTACCTGAAAATCACAGCTGCTGCTTCACTGAAAAGTAACAGAAGATTGGTCTTTGTGGGGTGTGGAGAAAGTCTCCAACAGTGGAGGAGCTGATCAGAATTTTTATCTTGAGCTTTTTCACAGTCCTCTAATACTAGGAAAAAAAACCCACAAAAACTCAGCTGACCTGCTGCTTGAACAGCAGAATATCAGAAACACCTCAGAACATCACATTCCTATTAAATAAATCACCTTTCACCTTACCCAGTAAGGAAGCTGTTGATCAGCCATGAAGGCTTTTGGGCTGGGCTCACTTTTACCATTGCTTGTCCAAATTCTTTTCCAGGCAGTGTATTTCTCATAACCATCTTTATGGCTAAGAAGAAAGAGAAAACAGCAAGCAGTCAGAAAATTGAATACCTAGTTTGCTTCAAGCAATAGCAGTTACTCTAAAATTAAACATTTTATATAAGGACAGAGAAGTAAGTCTGTGGACAGCACTGTATTTCTGCTCTTAAAAGGAGAGAATCATGGTTCTTATGATAGCAATAAATTGCAACCTGACCATTATGTCCAGTTGCTTATGAGCACAATTCCTGGTATCTAAGGCCTGGACTGAGTGATGGGTACTGCTGAGCACATAAGCACACAAGAGTCTTGGTAGAGCTGGATGTAACTCCCACTCAAATGGGAAGGAGCTTGGAGCTGAAAGCACTCTGTCAGCCTGACAAGAATCTTCATGGTCACTGAACTGCAAGAGTTAAACTGATTTCTAATTGCTTTTTATTGTACTGCATTAGAGAGGCAAGATCTCCCGAATGCACAGTGTAAACTGAACTTATAAAGGAAAACACATTTACTCTTAATTGTTCTCATAATTTAAAATTCTCTGTCATTGTTTTTAAAGAAGACAAAAGCTTCAGAATAATTGCACACACAAACCAGCCTGCCTAAAATAACCAGTTTTGTTCATGCTGCCCTGTTTAAGTTGATTAGTTCATACAACACCTGCAGTTTGATCATCAATGTCTAAGCCTCACTCTGACCAAAGCAAGCACAGAGGACCAATCTTTGTATTAATGTTTATGTGCATGATGTTTCAACAGCTGTAACAACTGCCAAACTTTAATAAGCTCTGAAAGGACACAACTTTAATTGGTAAATCTACCTTCGGTAATAGTGGTCAAAACATTCATTGCAGAAGTGTTCCCCACAGGACAGATGATACCATCTAGATGTATACCCATTTTTTGCACATCTGTAATGCAGGAGACATAGAAACAGTTTTATAATACATTTAGGGAAAGAAAAAAATCTTTCTATTGACAATAGCACAATAGAATGCGAACAAAATATTCAGAACAAGCCAGGGCTTTATGTTACATTCATGAAGGCTGACTTACACATGGCACTACAGCCATACAAATAAACAATAAGGTCATTTCAATTGTCTCAAACATTTCCAGTTTCCAAACTAAGCAACACCAGATGCAAGGGAGGCAAAGTGTACACAATGTGCAGTTTTATAGTTGGTCTGGCTTCCAGCAGCCTCCCTCTAACAATGGTCAACTGAGCCTGTCTTTAGTACCCTTTAAGCAGGCATTTCCTGAACATGAAACAGTGAATATGTGCTGTGACACACTAAGCATTTTGGAAACCTGTAAGATGACAAAGCTCCTCTCTGCAAGAACTTAAGAGTTCCTTTACTTTGTTGCATTTTGTTCCAATATTAGTGCAGAGTTGGGAGGGATCATTTAAATTAGCATTTTTCTTGTACATGTGGTCAATTGATTCATAAGGCATTACAATGTTCTGTCCCCAGAACAACTGACAAAACTATAAAGGCAAATCTGAACACAAAACAGATGTTGCCTATTTTTTTCTCATGAACAACTTGTGATTTTAACCCAGTGAGACAAAACCCTAAGGAAGCAGTTACGCATTCTGGGCATGTGTTCTTTACTACTCTCAAAAAGAAATATCCATTACAAAGATTACATTCAAAGCAATTGTTCTTCACTTAGAACACTCTCATTAAACTCAATGAAATTATTCAAGATAAATGTGCAAGGTTAAAAGCAGTGACCTAAGCTACTAACTCAAATATCCATGAAATGAGCTCATCTCAAATAGATAAAGTTGAAAGTATGTACTTGGGGGGATGGGAAAGGTGAAAATCAAAATATTAAAATAACAATTCAAGAAGATGAGTAAGCAGTATGCATTGTTTCCTAAATAAAAACTGTAATATCACCAGTGCTGATCTCACAGGTGCTCACTTCCTAGACAAGTCTCAGGCAACTGCCAAAACACTTGGCTTCCCTATGACAACATCCAGAATACACTGACTTCCTGCCACCAAAGACCAATCCAGGGATATAACTAAATTAAGAATGTAATTAGTTTTCTTAATTTTTCAGTGCTACAAAGAAGGAAAGTTTGTCTCAATTATCAGGGAGGGAGGAGTACTACGTAACTACAGTGTGCCTGCTTCATAATGAGGTCTAACATGTTGCCTATTATAGGTATTCCTTGCCAGTATCATGCATTTAAAACCACCAAGGTCAGAATGCAAAAGCACTTGTGAAAGTGCAAAGAAAGCGTACAAGAACAAAGAGTTCAGATAAGTATGACTGTCTCTCCTAAGACCTAAAAAACTAGATTCAAGACTAGAATCTCACCTCAGACTGCAAAGCGTTGCAGTGAAAGAGTCGTAAATTACAGTTTCATTTTCCATCTTTGAAAGCAATTTTAGCTTTCTCAGATTACACTAATATGCTCTCGCTTTCACAGAAGCAAGGCATGTTCCAGAGGACACCATTAATAACATAAATAAGTATGTCCCCAAGATCCTCTGTATCTGAATTAGCAACTTGCAAAGGAGAAAGTTATGGACAACAGGAATAACTTGTGACATTTTCCTGGCATCTTAACACTCCTATTAGCAGTATCTTTCAATTCTCCCTCTACATTTAGAAACGAAGGAATTTTTCAGAATATAGTTAGAAACCTGATCTTCAGCTGCAGTTTTAGAAAGTCCATGAAAAACGCAAATAAAAAGTAACAAACCTTTCTGCTGCACTGGCAAAGCAAACAGGACATGTTGCAGTGCATCCAGCTTTTTCACACTTCCTGTATTTCTTCTCTGACGCTTCATCATCCTCCTCTGCTGCTTCAGCCGCTTTCTTCTTCACCTAATAAAGAATAGCTGGAATCTGACCATAAATGACACAAATGCATCTTCTACAAAGCAGCATTCATACAGTTTTGCAGCTTGTGAGTGGCATCCTTTAGTTAAAACAATCCTAGTGAAAATCTCTGTAGCCATTGTGAAATAGCTGCAGCATGAAACAGCTGTCAAATTAGGAGAAATTTTTCTACTAAAGAAACCAAACAAAAACCCACCAAAAAAAAAACCCCAAGCCCACAGTAAGACTCAAAATATCATTTATATCTAAAAATTTCTTGCCTTGGTCTAATTGATGGCACTGAAGAAATTATAAGGAAAGCTTATAGTTTAAATAGTATTTTAAGCTCCATCATGTGTTAATGAGTGAAGCCTCGTGCATTCATTTTATTTCTCCTTCAGAAAATCTCTTTTATAACACTTATTGACATTAATTACAAGTGGCAATCCTATCTGTGCCTCAAGTAAAATATTAGGGTAGGCTTGGGGCATTTTTTTGGATACAAAACTGTATACCAAATGTCTCTTCTGGGCCTCAAAGGTATTGTGTATTATGTTGTTTTAGGCCTCTGTCTGGATGGGCAGACAGCTTTGTCTGACTGTACAGAAATCTTTGATTGTATTTTTAACACATTAAGTACTTACACATTATATAGAGTATTTATCTTTTCTGAATATTGTTTGCAAAATGAGACACTTGACCTGCTTAGTCATAGAATTAACTCTTTCTCCTTCTCTGTGGATAAGCACTCTAAGACCTAACTTACCCACAAGGAAGCCCTCTGTCTTTACAAATGTCAACAGAAATTAAAAAAATAGCAAAGTACAAACCCACGTGTTTTTAAATTATTATAAATACCTGTCGTCCAGAACTCCTCACAGGAAGGTTGTCTGGAGACTGATCTGAAGAACATGCCTTTTTCTTTGTTCGTACCCTTCCCGTTGACATTGTATTGATAGATCTGAAAAAGGTAGGCAATAGTTAATTAATTTAAATTGCCTGACTTTGCAGAGCTAATCACAGCCACTCACAATACTACTTTTCACAGAGTTACCTAGGTAAGAATCTATTCAGCTTGACTGTTAATTTGAGAGGAAAATGGGAATGAGACATTGCAGGAAAGAAACAATACTACTATTTTAAACTAAATTCGTAGTTAAGATTAGATCCCTGAGTACATCTTGACAGGCTGTTCCAGATCAGCATATCCTGGATTTCAATAATCTGATTTGCATTACGTGAAGACCTGGACTGGAATTTGGGTTGGCAAAGTGAACACACATCAGCTCAATGCTGATGCAAGCATTCAAATAGCACTCAGAGTAACACTCATCCTGCTAACTACTGATTTATTGGCAGCAAGAGATTTGCACTGTAAAGCACTTTTCCAAACAGTGTACTGAAGAGACGTTTAATACCAGATGAACAACCAGTTCCAAGACTTGCACAGCCTTCTATGAAAAGACATCAAAATTTGAAGTCTAGACTGCCGTTATATTGCAGCTGTAACTGATTGGAATATTACAAACTTTGTTGTTAAGTATCCTGTAGGACAAAGTAAAAGATTTACGGCATGAGAGCGCTCTGTAGCTGTCTTTGACTGCCTTGGTAGGAGCACAGAATGGACCACAGTTAACCATGTAAACTGGAAACCACAGAGTTTGAGAAAGTATGATGCAGAAATATGAAAGCATATTTAAAATGGTATTAGCAAAGGCACTCTCTTCACAGGGAGTAAAACACAAAGACAGCCTAGAGGAAGAAGTAAATCTAAAGAGTGCTCTACAACATACAGAAAAGAAGTGGAACTAAACCTCTTGTACTACAGCACTGCATCATTAATATTATCTTGTTGTAATAGGGATCAGTTTGTAATTATGTTTTTGGGAGGCTTTTTTTACTATATATGAGACTTCTCAATTCTCCCTGTTTCAGGATGCAACTTCCTTATTCAAGCTGTCAGTGATGGACAAGGCAGTGGTATCTTCATTCAGAAATTCCATTAAAAGTCAAGGTAACAGGAGGAGAGTGGCAATTTTTACAGAATTTTATATTAAGCTGATTCAAGTCAAGTAAACTGGTGCTTCATTCTCCTCTCAAGATAGAAGAAATTATTTGTGAGAGGAAGAGAAATCTTATGAGGATATCCACATAAATGAAAAATTATTTCAAACACCCAATACAAAATTAAATTTAGTTTCTTGCATGTATCCCTTCAATTACAACTAGCCAGAGGTATGAAAAAAAGTTATTAAGTTAATCTCTATTACCTAAAAAAATTAAAAAAAAAAAAATTAGCATAACTTAACTGTAACTTACCACTGTATGGGGGTGGATGAGGTTGGAGAGTAGAGAAAAGAAAACCGACCAGTTTCATTTACATGAGATTTCCTTAAACTGCTGCATAATGCCCCAGAAAATGGTGGCTTTTTTCCCCTACCTAGAGCTTTCTTTATGTATCAGTGGCACAACAGTATCTCTCTGTGTCACCTAAGCTTCTGATGGTAAGTGATCCTTCCGACATGCCATGGTCCTTCCAGTCGGAGGCTTCCAATTGAGCAAGGAGTGCCGAGCAAAGCACCAGGTGACTCATTTTGGTGACCATCAGGTGATCACAGTCTGCTGCTGCTGTGGGGCCCTTTTATCCAAGAAGGTAAAAGAACGTGTGAATTTTGCATTGTGAATGTGGGGAGTAGAAAAAGTGTCAGTTACCAATCACTAGGAAGTTTAGTAAAAATATTTCAGATTCGGAGAGGCTGCCAATTTTGAAAGGCAGAGGTCATTTGTAGAGAATCGCAGACATATTGTTGTTCTTACTCCTTTCAATAGGGGTAAGAGGGAGGTGGGGAAAAGGGAGAAAAAGATCAGGTGTATGATACTTTGTCCCCACTTCCTGTGACAAACCAAAAAACACCCTCCCAAAAAACCACAAAATTTTTTAGAACAAACAAACATGGCTTACTCTACTAAGCTTTACATGACTTTGCATCCTATTCTGTAGACATCTTACTGGCTGAGAAAATAAGCTCTTTAAAAGGAGAGAGATGCATAATGCTCGAATGTCACATTCGACAGCGTTTCATCCCTCTGTAATGCATGGCCTATATTGGAAAGCTTTGTGGGGCTTACCTGAACAGCTGGCAGTAAGTTTGTCTTTGGAGAAGAGAAAAAAAAATTAAGAAAAGAAGCCACACAGACACACACCGTTAGAGACGGGGAGGAAGCGAGAGCAGCCTGATTAACGCGGGGACTGCACACACCTCTAAAACTCAGCCCGAGTAAAGCGGCGGCGCCCAGCCCCGCCGGCCGCGGCTGACAGCGCCCGCCCCGGGCCGCGGCTGTGACAGCTGGCGGCAGGCGGAGGTCCCGAGGGGCACCCCCGGGGCAGGG
>VZSE01011106.1:0-13652 GCA_013398275.1 Promerops cafer | reverse complement strand
CGGGGCCGCGCAGGTACCGCGGCTGCCGCTGCCCGGGCGGGGGGCGCCGGGCGGGGCGGTGAGGGGGGCGGTGCTGAGCCGCCAAGGGTCACCCCGCGGGTTCCCCGGCCCCGAGCAGCGGCTCGCCCCCGCCTTCTGCCCGCGGGTTTCACGGGAGAGAAATGTCGGCATCTCCCTCCTTCGTTACCGGGGTAGGGGCCTTCCCGATGGGTGCGAAAAGGGAGGCCACCGGCGGTCCCGCAGTGCTGGACAGGCGCGTTCAGCCGCCCCGGGAAATGGGGTCTGGCCGAGGCTATCGGGAGCAGGAGCGTGCTGATTGCACTGTGGCGTTCGGTACATTGCGGCTGTCACCAAATTGTGATCTCTTGAGATCTACTAAATTTCTGTCCGGTTCGAGAAAGTAAGAGCCAGTTCCAAACTATGCATTGGGTGGGGGTAATTCTTCTCTCTTTTTTCACAGCTACAAGCACTCCCTGGAGACATGGACCACTCAGCGGATGCATCCGGGCTCCTGGAAGGCTCTGATGTTGGGTCTCAGAGAGACAGAGTGGTGACAGAGGAGGAATGGCTACAAAAATGGGAAATGGGTAACATCGGGTTTCACAAGGAACAAGGGCATCCGTACGTGACTTCACTCTTCTGCCTAAGCTGTTTTAAGTAATGCCATGAGATGAGTGGCTTGGCTCATTCAAGAAACTCTTAATTGAAAATGGAACATTTGCAAAAAGCAAATTATCTTACATGGGCACAGCTTGAAACAAAAGTAAATATAGATATTTTTGTGACCTACATTTGTCAAAGGACAGAGAAAAGAAAGTATCGAAATTAGTTTAGAGCTTTTACTCTTGAATCAGGTTTTAAACCTTAGAGCTTGGATAGTTTGGCTAGAAAATCTTACATTTTCTGATGGAGATGCTTTGCACTATTGTTTATGTTGTGAAACTCGGGCTTGAAACAATGTGCAGAGGGCATCAGAGCAACTGCCGTGCAGTAAAAGACAAGGACCTAAGAGAGAAAACCTGATTATATAGTCTTTCAAGACCTGTAAAAGTGATTTGCTTGATGCGGAAGTTTCATAATCTTTCTGTTTAAAATCTCTGTTATGACCCTCTCAGAGGTGGGTTGGTTGGACTGTTTACTTGGAGAGACAAACAGAAAATAGAACAAACAGGTATGTTAATTTCTGAATGACATCAAATTGTCTTTCTTGCTATGTAAATGGAAGGTGAATGCTTTTATTTTATGTTTTTATTTCTAATGGCATGAAGCAGGTTGAGCTAATAACATACGTGCCATAGTGGAATTTTCTATGCTACCTGGCATAGTGTGTAGCACTTAGCTTTTCATGTGCCAGCACAAATACTTGCAAAGTTAAGTAAAACATGTCTGTTCTTCTGCAGGCTCCTCCAAAAGTATCTGGATGTTCTTTTAAATGGCAGGAATGGACTGAGGATATTTTTCCCACTTTGTGGTAAAGCAGTAGAGATGAAATGGTAAAACACAGATAATAAGAGCAAAAATCTTACTTGATGTGGGGAGGGAGGGAGAGAGGGGGGGAGAGGGGGAATTCCCAACCTTATATTGGCCAGTGGAAATGTGCCACATTTCCACTGCGAGGAAGGCAGTGTCACTGGAAGCTGAAGGGAGGAGGAAACTGGTGTTTTGTATAGTGGCATAAATTGAATGGATAAGGTCTGACCTGAAAGACCTCCTGATTGTCCCAAGTTCAGCTTAGGGGAATGCTGAATTTAGATGGACAGAGTGACTGAAGCTATGCCCTTACCACTGCTGCTTTTCGTAGCAATGCCAGCTTAAATTGCCTGCAATGAGGTCAGTTGTGTCAGACAGCATTTTCAAGAGACCATGTGGCATGCCACTCTGGAAATTTAAGTGATTTGGGCTAAATGTAACTTCTTTTTTTATACTTCGTATTTTACTTTTACCTTTTTCTTTTCTTTGGTGGGGGTGGGGAGGGAGTATTATATTTAAAATTAGGGCCTATATAAGCCAGTGTTTTTTCTTAGAGGGAGGAACCACAAACCAAAACCTGCATTTCATCTTCAAGTAATCCAGCTACCAGGTTTTATCACAGTACCCACTTCCTAGGCTGACTGTGGGCTCTGACACACGCTGGTGTTTTGCTGAGCTGCAGCAGCGTGGAGGTTACCGCACCTCCTTTGCTGCCTGTTCCTGCCAAGCCACAGAGGCAGCTGGGTGGACACTGTGCCTCAGTCTCCTCAGTTCAGAGCACACCACCTTTCTGAAATGGACAGTTTCTCAGGGGGATCACTTCTATTTTTATCAAGTTAGTAGGAATAAATGAATAATTCATTAAATCTAAATAAAGCGTGTAAGTCCTTGGCAACTGTATGCTGAGTGGTGCTAGTTTAAGCTCAGGTCATGGAAGGGAGGTGTTCAATATAATGTGAACACTTCAGAAAGTCAGGATGAGGCATATTAGGGCATCCTAAAACTAGGCTTTCCCTGATGAATAAATGATGTATGGGTGATACACATTTTGCCCAGCCTGTAGGCCTCATGTAAACGTGGACCCTCTCTCTCTTGTGTGCAGGCTGGCGGACATGGGGCACAGCGTTGTTGGTGTGGAAGTCAGCGAGCAAGCGGTGAAGGAATTTTTTTCAGAACACAGTCTTCCTTATTGTGAGGAGCCAGTCCCTGAGATTTCAGGAGCAAAAATGTTCCAGGTATGTCTCCTGTGTGGTCAAATCATCTGGTGTGGTTAATCATGCAATGCTGGCATAACTAAGCAAACAAGTCATTCTGCTTTTATGCATCTGTTTTACTGGTAATCATTCACCTCTCCTGAAGAGGTCTAAAAGGAAGCTCTGAGTTGCATTTTTGGACTGAGAAGTTATTCTTCTAAACTTACTACTTTGGTCTTCTTCTTAATGTAGAAGGAACGTATTTTAAAACTGGACAGTTGCATGCCTTGATAGATTAGAACCTCTCTGGAGAGGATCAGAAGACTTACCTCAGTAAACTAAAACTAAAAATATTTCCCAGTGTTTTTCCCCATTACACATAAATGTATTTTTAAAATGTCATTTTTAATAGTGTATATTTATATAGTGTATGTATAATAGTATATATATATGTAGTGTATAATTTGGTATATTTTAAGATGTGAAGTATAAATATATACTTATGAGTGCATATTTTAAGATAGTTAACTGATAAGGATTTTTTCCTTTGCTTTTGTTGTAGAGTACCTCTGGCAACATTTCCCTCTACTGCTGCAGTATTTATGATTTGTCCAGGTAGGAATACTCATCGTGTTTTACAATTCTCCATAATCAAATAAGTAATAATACTGTCCAATACTATTATTTTATTTGAATCAGGCAAAGATTTGTCAGGTCCTCTAAAGCGAACTCGTATTAATTTGTAAGAGAAATTTGAATGGCCAATCTCCAACAAAAGTCTAATTCCATTGCTAATCATTAAGGATGACAATTAATTATCTTTAAATGGGCTTCTTAGTCTAAGCCATTCTGTGAAAGTTACCAAAAAACATGTTTGCTTTTATAGTAAAATCAAATTATCTTTAACATTACTGATGAATTTTATGAAGCAAAACTTTAGCACAATCCCTTACTCAGAGTAACTTAGTAAAAGTAAAGAGAATATATCCAGAGGTGTCTTAGCACAATAGTTCTCTTCTCTTGCGGTTCTTACTTAGATGTGATTTTTCCCTAGATTATAAGGTTTTGGTGAAGTTTTTTGGGTTTGTTTGCTCTTCTTACAAACAACTGTCAGGCACAAGAATTTGTTGCATGGCTCTTCAGTAAGAAGGAGGTAAAGTCTTAAAATTTACTTTGATGGGCTTTACAGAACTAGTACATACAAGTGCAATAGGTAGTTCAGGACACCAGAAGACAGTGTTTACTATATGACCTTTTTTTTCAGTCTGCCAAAACACTGGAAAAAAGACTATTCATTACTAGAGTTCAGTCTTTCAGACAGTAGACCACGAGTGAGACTTCTTCTGCTGCAGCTGACTCCAGCTGGTTTGAATAGTGTATATATGTAACTAGTCTTGCAAGGTATCGAACAGATGGGGTGTGTATGAATGTGACTATGAATGTAGATACTGCCTGGTTTCTTACCAGCCTTCTCCCTTCAGTGTAGCTGCTTGCTGCACTATAGATCCCTTTAAATCTTTCTTGCTGTGAGTTGACATGTTGCCCAAGGATTGCTTAAACTTTCCAGAAATTTTTGAAAAATTCAGTCATAAGTTTTGTAGCAAGTAGAGTGGTGAAACCTGTAACTTCTGTCACAACATGGTGGAATAATACTTTGAAATAAACTAAATTAGGTAATTTGTGACAATTTCAGTGCATATCACTGGATCCAGTACATAGTTTGTTGTCACAAAATAAATTGGCAGATAGATGTTCTGGATGCAGAATGAACTGTATTCCCAACATCAGTCAGCAGATACCTGTGACTAGAAAAATGCACACACACTTCTAGTTTCTGTGTACAGACAATTTGATTAATTACCCAGTAATTATGGAAATTAAACTTATTTCTCTCTTGCTAAGGCTGGCCTACTAACAGGTCCCTTTCATCTCCATTAGCCTAGCATTCATTAGAAGAAAACTCAGATGTGCTCCTGACCTTTGTCTAAATGGGACATTTCAAAGACTCTTGCTAGTTAAAGAGTAACAGGAATTACTGCTCTTTCTGGGAATTCTGGGACATATGTAAAACAGTTATATTACACAATCACTGTACCTCCTAATACAATTATGGCTGCAAGACTTCAAAAGAAAATCAAAAATTGCATTTACTGAAACTACTAAACATATGCAGAGATAGAAATTCACAAGTTTACTCTTAAATCCAGTGGGTTTTCTGCAGACATGTGAATTTCTGATTTACGTGTTAAATTTTGTTAGATGTAGTAGTACCTAACCCACGCTGAATGCGGTATAAACACATAGCAGTGTGGTACAGTGAAAGGTACACCCAAGGGAAGTGCTTCCTCATACCTTAGCTTCATTCTGACTCCACATCAGGATGAAAGAGAGCTGTGTGCCTTTTTTGACCTTTTCCTCATGGCTTCATTGTGTTGTGAAGGAAATTGGATGTGCAGAGGGACAAGGCGCACCCAGACACTCAGCAGGTCCCAAGATCTGGGCAGCCAGGAGACCAGGACTGGGACAAGGCCACAGCATGAGCCTGCCTGCAGCCTGGGATGTCTGCAGGCATTTGATGAAATCACTGGGGAGTAAAGTACGTGAAATGCATGTATGGAGCCATTGCTGCCATTCCAGTTAGACCAGATTAAAGTTGGAAATAAAAACCAAGTGCAGAAAACCTCAGTGGCTTGCCTGAGGTCACCCGGCAGACTCAGCTACACAGAGAGGAGAACTGCCTCCAAGCCTCAGAAGATCAAGTTTGTCACCTGCCCCACTAAACTTTCCTTTGTGCCCTGCATGTCCATTGCTTGCTTAACTGTCTCTTCAAAAATCTCCTTTGAGTTACGAGGCTGGTTATTTAAATTAGATGCTTAGACTTGGCAAACCTTAAAAGAAGTCAGCACTTGAAAGTGTTATCATGTCTCATCTCAGTTGAGTGGGAAATACAAGATCAGCTTGTAGGTTAGATGGCAGAGACTTAGCAATGCCATTGCAATGAAAATAACAGTGGGCAGAGAGAAGTTCTCATGGTTTAACTCTGGCTAAGGTGGTGGAACTAAGCACCACACAGCTGCTTGCCCATTCCCCCATCACAAGATGATGGGGGACAAGCAAAAGGTAAGAATGAAATGTGTGGAGATTAAAACAGTTTAATAATTTAAAAGAAATTTCAAAAAGTTGTAAGGAAAAAAAAACACACAAAAAAGAATAACCAAAGAGAGGAAAATAAAACGAAGAAAAGCGAGTGGTGCAAATGAAAGCATTTGCCCACCACCAACCAAGCAACTGATGCCTAACCAGCCGCCAAGCAGTGCCGCCATCCACCAGCCTCCCACCCAGTTTTATTGCTGAGAATGGAGCCAGATAGTCTGGAATATCCCTTTGCTCAGCTGGGGTCAGCTGTGCCTGCTGTGTCCCCACCCAGTGTCTTGTTCATTCTTGTGCTCTCCAGCCTAGTCACTGGTGTCAGGGTGTGAGGAGCAGAAAAGGTGTTGGTGCTGTGTAAGTGCTGCTCTGCAGTAACTAAATCGTCAGTGTGTTACCAACATGATTTCAAGCCCAAATCCAACACAGCCCCATCCATGCAAGCTACTATGAAGAAAGGTAACTCTACTCTAGCCAAAACCTGTACAGAAATGAAGACAGAGGTGATGCAATTGGACTCTGACACCTGCCCAGTAGGCAGAAGGGTATTGCACAATTCCATGCCACATTTTTCTAAGTAAACTTATTCAAACTTTCTTTAAAATTACGCAGTTTACTTTATCCTGTTTTAATAATTACCAAAACCAAGGCTCTTTCTTATCCTCAGATATTCTTTTGTGTTGCTCTGGCTGCTCTTACCATCAATTAATAAAGGCATTTCTTGATAGTCTTGCTCACTTGCAGGCTTTGGGTGGCCACTGAAGCCATCTGCCAGCATATCCAGGAGCAAAACTAGTGTCTGCAGCAGAGTTGCACTGAGGCAAGCAGCAGTGTAACTTAGCTTTTCTAGCATTAAACAAATTGCAAGCTGAAGCTAACTGTCCTGGGCATGCAGCTGGGAATTCAGGTGTCTAAAGTTACTGAATGTGCTGAGTCAATGATAGTAAAGCAACAAGGCACCTTCCTTAGCCTGCACATGAAATCATGCATGGGTTTTAGAAGATGGTCAAGAACTGTTGATGTGCTAAGTGCATGTTAGACAGCATGATGTCAGACTTCTAGCCCAAATGTGTTAAAACTATATTTCTTCCTCCCTGCCGTGTCTCAGCAGCCCCTAATGATGAGGAAGCACTGACCAATCCCACACCTCTTTGCTATTGCAGCAGGATGAAGAACCAGGAGGGTTTCTTGAGTTCCAGATCCTGTTGGTCTGGATTATGAAAATGCTGCACCATAACAAAAAGGTGGTGGGGAATCTGCATCACTAGCTGCAGAATCGTTGTAAACTCACAAAAGTGTCTGAAAGAAGATGAAGGTCCCTTTTGACTGTTTTTAAGCCTTTTCCTTATCTCCTTATAGCTCCATAGTTGGCAAGTTTGATGGCGTTTGGGACAGAGGAGCTCTTGTAGCTGTGAATCCACGTGACAGAGAACGGTTAGTAAATTGCATTGTTACTGCCTTTTCTCTGATGTATCAGTGACAAGTTTTTGATCCTGTGACTTGTTAATGAGTCCTTTTTCATTTAAAGGACCAACCTACACAGGTTCTTCTCTACCACAAGCATCTGCTGCAGTCGCAGAGTGCTGTACTCTTCCTTCAGGAAGCCACCCTGCCTCTTGGTGGGAAAGTATGTGGTTTGTTCTAACCCAGCAGAAGCAGAGCTGCAAGTGTCATCTGAATTCTACTATTTCCTTTTCACTTCTGCTTCTTCTGTCTATGTTCTTTTCCCCCTCACTCTCCTTGATCACGGATTTTTGTTCTTGCCTATAGCCAGCCCAAATTTAATTTGAACTTGCTCCTGGGATTTTTCAATTAGATACAGAATCTTCAATTCACTTAAATAATTTTAAAAGATCAGTACTCTACTGTGTACTGTATTCTAGACTGTGGCAGATGAATATTTCGTTTGTCTATTAATCTTGAGTTGAATGTGCAAAAAAAGATAAATGCTTGTTTATGAGGAATAAATATAACCTTTATTTTACATTTTTCATGTGTGGCATGAATTTTGTGTTCCTGAAATTTAAACTAAGTTTTGCTTAGTCTCTGTGCAGTTCTGTTCAAATTCTGTCTCCATAGAAATGCATTTTGTTGAATATTTTGAGTTTTATGCTTGAATGCTTTGCAAAAATAATAAAGTATAATTTTTTTTCCTTTTAGCTATGCCAGTTTGATGATCAACCTAGTGGAGAAAAATTCTTCTTATCTCCTTGTTACGGTTTCATATGATCCAAACAAACACAAAGGTGAGAACTTTGTACTGTTCATGTTGTGATTTTGCTCTTATACAAATTGTATAAAGATATAGTAGATGTATTAGTATCTTCCCCAAGATTTTTATCTGCATAGCTTTGTTAGCTGGTGACACCAGTATAACTGTGTATTAAAAAGTTTAGATATTGACCAAGCTTGGGACTAAATTTATGTTTTCTCTAGCATTCAGACATGCTAAGGGTGAGTTAAGGACAGTCATGATATATTAACAATGAAATGAAACTGTAAGTGTGGCTACTACAATGAAGCTGGAAGTCAGAGCACTTAGTAACATCCTGTCTGGCCTCGGGAGCTTGAAACACTCCCAAGAACATCAGCTTTGTGCTGTTTATTCAGTATTTGCAACCCAATGTGTTGCCCATCTTGTGCCTCTCTCTCAGCCACTAACACACTCTGAATGTACTTGGAAGAGGTGAAATTCTGTAAGGTCATAAGGTACTTTTCCTTTTATAGTTTTTATGTTATGTACTGAAGTGGGAGATTTTTTAGTTAATATTAATTCACAAAAGAAAGAGATCTTTTTCTGCTTTTGGGGCCTTCAGCATAATTATCCCCCCAAAAAACAGGTCTTACTATCACAAGCAACAACAGTTTAATTCATTGCTTTCCCTCTGACATTGTTCAGCTCTTAGCCTTAATCATGCCACTGTAGTATAAAGAGATTGTAGACTGGATTCACACAGCACACTGAGAGTGGTCATATCCACGTCACATTCATGATTCCCTGCTGCAGCTGGAGATGAAGCAGCAGCAACACCTGAAGCTGTCTGGCCCACAAAGTGCCACGAATTCCTGGACATGTTTTCTGGTTCCTGCTGATGGTGCTACACCCTGGGGCCCAATTACATGCCAGGTGCTGTGAGTGACGCGGTTGGCTCTCCTACTGCAGTGTAAATTTTGTCTTCTTCCCATGTCTCCTCTCTGATTAGCTTCACCCCTTTTCTTTCAGGCCCACCATTTTATGTTCCTGAATCTGAAATTAAAAGTTTGTTTGGTGAGTAAAATTTCACCTAACCCTTAGGAATATTTTCCAAAACACATAAAGATGTTTACATGCCTCTGCTTTGCCCTGTGATGAGTGATACAGTCATTTGCTTCTTATCTAAAGGCTGAAGTCATGGAAAAATACTGGGAAAAATAAATACCATTTAGCTACAGGGATTTTGCTGTCATGGAAAATTCTCAGTTCTTCAAAAGATATTAAAAAAACCAAAGAGACAAATAGTTTCTTGTCTCCCTTTGGTACCTTTTTATTCTCAGAGGAATCATACTGCACTCAGTAATCCTGTACCTGCAGTCTTAGAGTCCTGTTTGACAATTTTGTCTTTGCCTGCACCTCATCAACCAGTTGCCCTGGTTTTAATACAAGTCCTACCAGGGCTACAGTTTCTTCTGTACTTTTGTGACAAAGAAGAAAAGTAACATGGCACTCAAAGAAAATGCTAAAAATGTACAACTCGAATCCATCAAAATAATGAAATTTGGAGCTATGTCAGGAATTTAATTTTAGGAGTTCCTCCTGATGTGCTGTAATATCTCACTTTTAAATTTACAACTTTCTGAGACTGGCAGTGCTTGTGTGCAGTGAGTCATTGGCACAGATAGTTGCATCCCAGTGCAAAAGAGAGCAATTAAGTTTCCCCCAGTGCATTTATGTCACTGTGGGGAAATCTGGGGATAAGATTTTTATTTTTTTCTTCTGGACAGTTTGCATTTTTCATTGACTAATCATTCACTAATTTGTTATTCTTACCTCCTTTTCAGGCAACTGCTGTGAAATTAGGTGTCTTGAAAAAGTCGATGACTTCTCGGAGAGGCACAGACAATGGGGACTGGATTATTTTCTGGAGGTGCTGTATCTACTAAAGTTTGTAGCTTGATTAAAATTTATTAAAATAACTTACCTGCCACCTTGCTTTTACTTATATCTCACATTTTAAAATGGGGCATTCTTAAAGCAGGCGTTTTTTCCATTTTGCTTACCAAGTCAGCTTCCTACACAGCTGCCTTTCCTGCCTTGAGATGTGAACAGCTTTTCTTAAACTCCATGCACAAGCAACCACTACCAAAGTATACCTTTTTCTTCCATATCGATTCAAATCATGAGAGCTGTGAGAAAGAAATGCTTCTTTTCCTTGTCAGCCATTGCTGGTCGATGCTGTCTGCCTGGCACTCTGCAACTCAGCCTGGTCAGCTGGCAGCCCTGGGGGTGTGGCAGCTGCAGTTCAAACACTGTTTTCTGGGGCACTGGCCTTGCACCAGGCTGGGCAGAGAGAGGTGGGAAGCTGCTGCAAGTTGGTTCTCTCCATCCCTGTGAATATATGTCAAGTGAAGAGCTGGCAGTGAGTGGGCAAGGCAAAGCAGCAGCTGCCAAGAGGAAATTACCATCCAGAAAGAAAGGCAGGAGGGAAGTAGACTGGATGACAGGGAGAGGGGAGAGTATGGGTGGAAAATGTCCTGGCAGTCTCTCACAAGTATGCTGCTCCCTCATTTGAGAGTGCAGCTATGGGCAAGCAAACTGACAGGACTTGGGTAAGAGGGTTCAAAGAGTGCTGAGAGAGCTGCAGATGGTATTGCTAAACCCTTCTCCATCATCTCTGAAAGGTCATGGAGTACGGGAGAGGTGCCTGAGGACTGGAGGAAAACCAGTGTCGCTCCAGTCTTGAAAAAGTACAAGAAGGAAAACTATAGGCCAGTCAATCTCATCTTCATCCTTGGAACAACCCATCCTGCATGTCATCTCTAAGCAAGTGGAGGAAAAGAAGGTTATCAGGAGTAGTCAACATGGATTCAGCAAGGGAAACAGGCTGGGTTAGTGGACAGTGAGGTAGACTGAGAAGTGGCTGAGTGGCGGAGCTCAGTCTTGTGATCAGGCTAGTTGAAGGGCTTTAACAAGCAGTGTTCCCAGGGGTCAGTACTGGGTCCAGTCTTGTTCACCTTATTAATCAGTGACCTGAATGGACAGAGTGTACCTGCAGTAAGTTTGATGATGATACAAAACTAGGGGGAGTGGCTGACATACCATAGTGCTGTGCGGCCATGCTTCGAGACCTGGACAGTCACAGGAGCCAGGCAGAGAGGAACATAGTGAAGTTCAGAGAAGGCAAGTGCAGGGTCCTTTACCTGGGAAAGAAAAACCCAGGGCACCAGCACAGGCTGGGGGCTGACCTGCTGGAAAGCAGCTCTGCGGAGAAGGACCTGGGAGTCCTGGTGGTCAACAAGTTAGCCAGCAGTGTGCCCTTGTGGCCAAAAAAGGCCAGTGGTAGTCTGGGGTTCATTAGGAAGATTGTGGTCAACAGACTGAGGGAGGTGATCCTGCCCTTCTACTCAGCCCTGGTGAGGCCACACCTGGAGTGCTGTGTCCAGTTCTGGGCTCCTCAGTACAAGAGAGACCTCATCATGGAGTAAGTCCAGCAGAGGACTATAAAGATGGCTAGGGGACTGGAGCATCCTGCTTATAAGGAAAGGATAAGAGAGCTAGGATTGTTTATCCTGGAGAGGAGGCAACTGAGAAGGGACCATCAATGCTTACCAATATCTTTTAGGGCAGTTGTCAAGAGGATGGGTCTAGACTTTTCAGTGGTGCCCAGGGATAGGAAAAGGGGCAAAAGGCACAAACTGAAACTCAGGAAGTTCCATCTGAGTATGAGGAAAATCTTCTCTACTTTGAGGGTGACAGACCACAGCAGCTTCTCCCCTTTGCACCTTATTTTGAAAGGAAAGGCATGATTACATGTAGTGTATCAAGAATAGAAGGCGAGTAAAAGCTGTGGGTCTTTTTAGAGTGCCATAGTCCTAGAGCTGCAAATGGGTCTGCTGGTTGTAGCAGTGCACCTCATCTATAGCAGGGGTTTCCACACTGGGAACAGTGTGGGGCTTTGCTCTTTGTCCTATAATAAGGAAAAAAGCCGGAAGGTTCTTTCCGTGTTTGGCTGTGTGCCAGCACAAAGACACCTCATAGGATCTCCTGAACCTCATCTCAGACCTGTTGCTACCTTATTGGGCAGAGTGCCAAGGATCCCGCCTCAGTCATTGCTACAAAAGAGGACTGAACAAAGGGCCTCGTGGCATTTTTGGGGCGTTTTAGCAAGAGCGCAGACCCTGTGCTCCTGGCACTGGCTTTTCTCTGTAAGAGTTTGTTATTTTCATCTTTATTAAAACACTTTTCTGTTTCAAACTCTCCCACTAATGCCATCCTGCTAATTTTTATACCATTTGGGATTGCTGGACAAAACCCAGAGGTGATGAACTTGCAGAGAGCTTATCAAATCTGGCTCTCAGCGAACATCATCAGCTGGTTTTAGCACAGCAGTCCCCACGCCCACAGCTCATTGGAACACTCAGTATTGCTCGTAGATACTCGTTCTTCAAGGCTGGGTTGACAGAGAGAAGAAGGGATGTAGTCGGTGGGCCACTGAAAGCCGGGAGCTGCCAGTTTTGTTTGGTTTCACTCCTGGCCAGTACTGCAGCTACCAGGTTAAAACATCCTTCCTTTCAAGTTTTTCTGGATGCAACATGAGAGCACCCCAAGTTTATCTCAGACCTCCAGATACGTGATAGCTGCAAAAGGCCAGGCGCTTGGCATGAGGCTGCCACATGCTCTGTGGTGTCCTGCACAGGACTCCCAGGCATGCGACAGCCCGGCAAGAGCAATGCCACATGCCAAAACAGCCATTTTAGGATGTGTAAGATCTGTGTGTACCCTGCAATTAGTCTGAGAATACCCTGTAAATACACCTAGCAGAAGGAGCATATGCTGTCCATGCACCTTACAAAAACATGTGTAGGTGCCTGAGAAATGTGTCTATTAGTGATGAGTGTAAATATTTTCTAAATTTTGCCTGAACAGCAGAAAAATCCAATGAAATCAAGGTGCTCAGAGGGATGGAGTGCATCTCCTATGAATACAGGCTGAGAGAGTTGGGATTGTTCAGCCTGGAGAAGACTCTGGGGAGACCTTTAGAGCAGCCTTCCAGTACCTGAAGAGCCTGCAGGAGAACTGGAGAGAGACTTTTTACAAGGGCATGTAGCGAGAGGACAAGGCGAAATCTGACAGAGGGTAGATTTAGGTGATATATTAAGAAGAAATTCTTCAGCGCAAGGGTGATGAGACTGGAACAGGCTGCCAAGAGAAGCTGTGGATGCCCCATCCCTGGAAGTGTTCAAGGCCAGTTTGGATGGGGCTTTGAGCAACCCGGTCTAACCTGGTCATCCCTGCCCATGGCAGGGGGATTGGAATTAAATGATCGTCAAGGTCCCCTCCAATCAAAACCATTCAGTGATTCCATGATTCTGTGAAATTGTGGCTTAATTCCTTATTCTGGTAGGGGCATGAAGAGAGCTAGTAGCGGTACGGTAACTTGGTAACTGGATGTCTGTAAGAATCTGGTGGATATATGAATATTCTGGCGGGTAGTTGAATATTCTGGTGGACATCTGAATGTTCTGGTGGCTATGTGAACACTGGTGGATGTACGGGCGCTGCGGTGGGTACAGGGACACTCCGCGGTCCCGGCGGGAAGGGCGGCCCGGGCCCTGCTCCGCCCCCGCTGGCCCGCAGGGGGCGCG
>VZSE01011105.1:300740-324512 GCA_013398275.1 Promerops cafer | reverse complement strand
GGCCGCGCCCCCGCCCCGCACCCGTGGCGTCACCGAGCCGCGCGGGCGCGCGCGCCGCCTGCGTCTTGGAAGGGGATGAGGGGAGCGCGCCTGAGGCTCCCGGTTATCCCCACAGGGTCCCGGTTACCCACAGGGTCCCCGTTTTCCCCTCATGCTCCCGGTTACCCCCACAGGCTCCCGGTTATTCCCTCAGGCGCCCCGATCTCCTCATGGTCTGGTTCTCCCCAGGGTCCCAGTTTTCCCCTCAGGCTCCCGGCTCTCCTCGGGCTCCCGTTTATCTCTTGGGTCCCGGTTCTCCCCATGGGTTCCCGGTCCTCCCCTCAGGCTCCCGGCTCTCAGGCTCCCGGTTCTCCCCCGACACCCCCGTGGGGCAGGTCTCAGTTAGTCCCAGGCTGGCAGCCTGGGCTGCGGGAAGTGACAAGGCCCAGGCAGGAGTAGGGGCAGAGGTGGTGGAAGAAGAGGCTGGGGAACAGGGCCGAGGAATGAGTAGCAGAGCCACACAGAAGACACCACTGGTGCAGAGGTAAGAGATTCCTCCCTGTGAGGGTGGGGAGGCCCGGGCAGAGGTTGCCCAGAGCAGCTGTGGCTGCCCCATCTGTTGAAGTGTCCAAGGCCAGGTTGGACAGGGCTTGGAGCAACCTGGGATAGTGGAAGGTGTCCCTGACCATGGCAGAGGGGTTGCAACTAGATGGGATTTAAGGCCCCTTCCAACCCAAACCACCCCCTGACACAATGATTCTATATCCTGCTTAAAGTATGTTGCTGGTGCATAAAATGTGGCCTGGGATACAACAGGCTCATAACCCAGATAAGTAGGAGCCAGAATAAACAATGAACACATGGATAACAGAATGTGGAGCTGCCCAGGACAGGGTTCTGCAGGGGCTTTTGGTCAGCAATGTATCCATAAGAGAAAAGAAGTCACACAGCCAAAGATGAGGCTCCTGGAGAACCAGGCAGATGGAAGAACTTGTGGGCTTCAGTCCTGCAAGAGAGCTTGGTGGGTGCTGAGCCCTCACATGGGGTCAGGGACTGAGCAGCCCTCAGGAAGAGAAGCTCTGGAGTCCGTGTGGATGCCAGCCCAGCCCGCAGGGTTGGAGTCCTGCAGAGTCTCACACTGACCCACCTGGTCTCACAGCTGGGCATGGCAGAGGCAGCTTCTGAGTGACAGTGCGGGCTCCTGAGTGACACATGCAGCAGCCTGAGGTGCGATGCCCCAGTAGGCTCAGGGGCTCTGGGTTCTGACAGGCAGCCCTGGACTGGGGCTTCCCGGTTCCCAGTGCAGTGGCGCTGCCCCTTGCTCGGCAGGAAAGGACCAGATGTTCTGCAGAAAGCTGGACATCAGCCAGGGCCCAAGTTCAAACAGAGCCCATTAAATGGCCTTTTCCCCCTTCCTTCGCATTTCCAGCCCTGCTTGAAGCCCTGATTCTATTTATAATGCCCAGGAAAAGCGAACTGAGACTTTCCCACAGTGCCGGCTTCTCAGGCGATTGTTGTTTGGGAAGCTGGAATGTACATAGTATTATTTTTGCATCTCCCTGGGAAGGGTTTTTATTTTTTATTGCATGTCACTGTGTCCCCATCTGTGCTGAGGAGGAGAGTGTGTGAAGCACAAGGTTACAGCTCTCCAATGCTTTGCCACTGCTGGTTTAGGGGTCTGTGCCCATGAGCCCCTTTTGGGGAGGGTGCTGGGTGCACTGAGAGGTGTCCTGACAAGCCATGAGGATGGAGGCCAAAGAGGGGCATCGCCCTCAAGAAATAGCCCCTGTCTCAGTACCAAACCCTGGGAGTACCCATCATGTCGCTTGCTGTGTGCCTCAGTGTCCCCTGAGTGTGGAGGAGAGAACACCAAGAACTCTGCTGGGAGCAATGGGCTCATCATTCCTGCTCTGCCTGGGGTTTGGCATCGAGACATGCCCTTGAGCCACAGTTTTGGGGTGGCAGAGCTGCCACATGAGGCTGGGCCTCACAGCCAGGCTGCGGGGTCACTGTTTGTGTGGTGCTGGTGGCAGCAGAGGCCAGCAGGTTCTTTATTTGCTGTTCTTGGCCATGCAAGGCTGTTCCCTGCATGGGGCTGCTGTGGATATTCTGGGCACGGCCGGAGCTGCCCCTGAGCTCCCATGCTCTTGGGCAGGAAGGTATGTCACAGAGCAAAAAACATCTTGCTTGTCCTCTCCCTGTCCTCTCCCTTGTCACTGTCACCTGGCTGCACTGCCTGCAATGCTCCTGGCTCTCTCTTTGCCTGCCCTGCAAGGTCCTGCACCGCTCCATTCCCTCTGTGCCTCAGGGCTTTCCTGCTCTCCCCGGGTTTTATCGCCCTGCCCAGGATTTTGGCAGTGAGAAATGCTGTTGCACCATATTTTTGGGCAGTTTCTTTTTGCCACAGCCAGTCTGATGAAGGACAGACACCTCCAAATAGCTACTCTTGTCATGCTGGGTTCTGGGGTTGACTATCCCAAATTCTAGATGCAAAACAGATGCAATCTGCAACCTCTCTTGTTTTAGAAGCTTGCAAACACTAATTGAGCATCTCCTTAATTATTGTGATTAAATGTGGACGAGCATCTCGTGTAGCTCTTAAAAATACTTTCCATGAGGACAAACTATGGAAAGAAGTGATCACTTTTTCCCCAGCTAGGGGAATGGAGACTCGGAGCCCCTCTGTGCCTGGAGCTAGTGACACTCGTGGGCTGGGGCTGGGCAGGTGGCTCTAGCCTCTCAGAGCTGCCTGACGGAAGCTCCTAGATGGCAGAGAGGCGCGGCCAAGGCGAGATCGCTCGGTCACAGCCTTCTTGAGCGCAGGGCTGACAGCAGAGACGCTGCCCAGATGTTCGGGGCCATGGAGGCAAGCGGGGTTCCTGCAGCACAGGCTGTCCCTCCGACACTGGCTCCATGCTCTTCCCTGGCCGCAGTCCTGGCCCTGCCTGTGTGTGAGGAAGTGCCAGGAGTGAGTTCACCGGCTCAGTGGCTCTGTGGCCGCGCAGTCACAGCGGCTCTTGCCGACCCCGCGATGACGCGGCCATTCAGATAAGGGAGACAGCCCTGCTGCAGAGGGGCTTGTACCCGGGGAGCGCTGGGGTGCAGCCTTTCCCTGTGTCTGTTCCCCCAGGCAGTACTGCACGTGTGCCCCCTCCTCCCCATGCAGCGGGGTGCAGGCAGCACTGGGGTGTGCAATGGGCATCTCATCACACACACAGCTCCTCGGTGCCTGCAGAAGTGCTGCATAGCTGGTTGTGCTTGAAAGTGTTGCCTGATGGAAAACACTTCCAAAGGTTTCCAAAGAAGAGGGAAAAGGGTTGGTAGATTTTAGTGCAATTAATACCCTGTAGTTATTTTAAAACATTGTTAGAAATGTGTCGTTCAGAACTTTCTAGGGCTGGACATGTATTTGGGGATGTAATTAAGTTTTCAACAGTGCCTTTTCATCCCCCTTCTGCTTTTTTTTTTTTTTTTAAACACGAAGATCTTGTTTTCCTAAGGAAAAAACAAAAATGAACCCTGCCAGAGAATTCTGTTTTCATACCTCAGTCCCAGCCCTTCTGCCAGTTCGGTCTTCCTGTGCTGACATGTCTGTGTCTGTTACAACCAAAACAGCACCAGGAGCATTCCTGGGATTTTGGCTCCCTGTGTTTTGAGGTGAGCTGTGCATAAATTTCCTAAAGCTGGCCCATCAGTGTGTCTGGAATTGTCTTGAGTGCCCAGCTGCAAGGTGGGTTTTAATAATTTGAACAGTCAAATTGGTTGGTGTCACTCACCTGTGTCTTCCATCTGCTTCACATCTGTAACAACAAATGAGGTTCCTTCCAAACCGTGCTGATAGTTTTCTGCTCTCCCTGTTATATTTCCAGCAGGATGACTTGATTTCTTGGCAGACCTGCCTGGAGCTGAGGGTCAGATTTAAGGCATGTTGCTGACATCAGTGGCTTTCTTTTTTAATGAGCTTTGTCAGAATTCGTTCTTTAGCCATTAAGTGGTGCCAGCGTGGAGTTCATGCATGAGCTGAGCTGAAACCTGCTCGGTGTGAATTAGTGATGAGAGAAAAGGAGGTCAGGGAACGTCTTGTTTCAGGGAACGGCAATAACTGGTGTGTCCAAGGCCTGGAACCAGGGAATGGGCAGGAGAAAACTTAGAAATCATGACAAGGGATGAATTCCCACTGCTGTGCTCTGAGGAGACCTTGTCCCTCCTCATGCCAGTGGGATGTGCATCAGCACCAAGCAAAGGTGTTCCCATGAAGCCTGAATTTGGGTAGTATTGGGGAGGGCTGAGGAGCTGGGTGGTGTCGGGGTATGGATGAGCTGGTGATATGACATGATGGCCCACCATGAGAGGGGCCTGTCACAAACTTGTGTCATTGATGAGCCCTGTGCTCCAGAAGGCTGCTGTGGGCCCTGCTAGTATGATGGGATGGCCATGCAGAAGACATGCCAGAGCAAGTCCCTGGCTGTCCCTCCTAGCAGTGAGTGTCGGGATGGGTTGCCCTGAAGAGGCAGAGGGGTTTTACTGGCAAACACTGAAAAAAAAAAAAAGGCAGTTCCTCCACCTGTGGCGATCTGGCACAACAGAACCCGGGAATGGGGTGTGATGGAGAAAGTAATCCATGGAGTAGAGAGCCTCCAGCAAGCCAGGAACGTGTAGATGTGAGGTTCAGGCACGCAGCTCCCGGCTCTGGACTGCGTCAGCCAAGCTGGCAGTAAGAAACATCTGTGGGAGCTGGGTTTTGCTCCAGAGGTCACTTCTTCCTTGGCCAAAATAAATACTTCTGTGATTCCCTGTCCCTGTTTCCACTGCCTGTAGCTTCTCTGCATCATCCCTGCTGCTCTGAGCCCGAAGCTCTTTTGCTTGGTTGCTTGTGGAGTACGACACACTCCAGGATACTCAGCGCAAGGTCTAGTGGGCGGCACAAAGGGACAAAAAAGGGATAAAATCAAGGACAAATTTATAAAAAGGAGCCTACAGGAAAGCCCTTGGGTGGTGGGGCGGTGCCTTGCTGCTGGCATTTGCACATCTGAATCCAGCCAGGGCTTTGTATTGATTCCTTTAAAAGCTCTTTCAATTATTTTTACAATGAGCTCATCTTTCCTGGCACAGCCTTGCTCCCTGTGCATTCCATACTGGCATGGCAGGTGTTGTTCACCTCTCTGTAGTCATCCACGTATAAGCTGGGAGCAGCAGCTCTGCTGCTTGTCCCTGGAGATAAAGAGGTCTTGTCTTGGCTCTGTGTAGGCACTGTGTGAAGGTGGGATGGATGGAGCTGGAGGTGTTTCTGATGGAGCTGCCTGAACTTAGCCAAAACAGGGCCTGTGTGCTGCCTCTGAGCAGTGGGACTTGTACAAAAGCTGGTTTTCTGTGATCAATACTTTAGGAAACGTTCCTGTGAGCAGAGGTGGAGCTGTGGAAAAGGCTGGGTGGTGTGTTGGTATGTGGGGATGAGCCACTGCTACTCCAGCCAAAAATCCAAAAGGCCTCTTGGAGTTGCATTTTTAAGACCACAAGCTGATTGCACGCTGCAAGGACAGTAAAAAAATTAAAGTCTTGTGTCTGCCCATGGCATTCACAGTACCTGAATGAGGCTTCTTAGAAATTTCACATGGCAAGAACTCAGAACTGTGTCTTGAGGGAGCTTGTTTTGTATCATTCATCTTAACCTATGGCTGTATCATAAAATAGGAAGTCTTGGAAATCCCAGATCTGGAAATCTGGAGTCCCTGCAGATCTGAAATCCTTAAAGTGCTGCCCCAAAGCTCCCTGAGCAGAGGGTGCTCCCTAGTGAGGTGACACCAGCAGCACCCTAAGCCTCGCTCTCCCTACATGTTTGATTTAAGCTGATGGAGCCAAGGAGTGGGTCCCATGGATCTGCACAGGGGGTTGGTTCCATCCTCCAGAGGGACTCGTGTCAAGTCTTGGGGATGCTGCAAAGCAGTGCCAGTGGTTCAGGGCTGAGGATTCACCCCCGCCTGCAGAGCTCCTCTCTGCTGACACCTCCTGTGCTGGTGCTGAAGCCGTTGGAAACAAAGAGCCAAGAAGCTCAAGGACCTGTCCAGGCAAAACACCTCCTTTTGCTTTAATAATTTTGTTTTTCTCAATTCTACACCCCCATAATAATGTGTCCAGGCCTGTTTCACTGTACTGGTTCACTCAGAGGATTCATTCTGAGATCCAGATATTTCTAGAACATGATCATGCCTCTGTCCCATCCTCTGTAAAAAAGGTAGTGTCGTTTCTCTCTTTCCATGTCACACGTGCCAACATGGATTTTGCCAGCTGGGTTTGGGGGTGCAGAACCCCAAATCTGTGTGGATTCTGCCCTTCCATGCCTCTGCGTATGTGAGATGTCTGCTGTGCGCGTTTCTGTTCCCGTGCAGTCGGATCCATAAAGCTCCTGTTTTTGCAGCCCCACAGGAATTTGCAGGCTCAGTGGAATTGCTGGGGGCTCCCTGCAGAGGCCGGCTGGGTGTTAGCCCTCTGCATCATTTGCAAGCAGAGGCAAAGGGCTGATGGAAGAAAATTTTCTGCAAAGCTGCCTGCCCTGCTCCGGCTTCTGGCTCCTGTCAGCAGCTGCGGTGTGTTCACCACAAGCCAGGGTGCTGCTGTTCCTCAGGTTGCTCATTTTATGGAGATGAGCTCCTTTATAATATCCAAACACTGTTAAAATTGCCCTCTGGATAGTTTTATTATGAATGTCTGTGTATGTAGGTGCTTGTCTCCTTGCATTTTGTGCTTTCTGGTCTAATGGATATTTTTCCAAGTGATGCAGCTCACTTATGCTAAATTTCTTCATCTAATACAAACTTAGGATTCTTTCCTGTTTCAAACCCACCAAATATGCATTTCCCTTGTGATTCAAAGTTACTGTGGTTTTGGATTTTTTAAGATTCAATTAATTTATGAAATGACATTCTTTATTTGAATCTCTCCGAGAAACCACTGCTTGGGCACGCAGAGGGAGAGGAAAACTTGGATTCTGGAGAAGCTGAAAGTTTAATTTAGGACGGGCAGTTTGGGAGAAGAATGAGCAAAATGCCATGAGTTCTTTTACAGACAAAGGTCTACACTACCATCATAGAAGACTCAAAAGCTCAAAACTCCCATCACCTGGAACTCTGGGGGCAAAGTGATACAAAGAAAGTAAAATCAGGGTTTCTCATGCAGTTTCCTGGTACGGTAGATGATGAATGACTTGGTGTTTACCTCGCAAAGATGACTGCAAATCTTTTGGGGGTTGTTGGCACATATCCACAGCAGGCTGAGAGTGTGTGTGTCTGCCTGGGAGCAGAGAACACAGCTGGGAAGGTTTTGTGCCACCATGAGGTAGGAGAGAAGGATCTTTTATTCTCAGAGCTCCCGTGAGTGTTTGTGGGTGCCTGCAGTGATATTCTGTGCTCCTCTGCCTGTCTTCTGTGGCCAGTCGGGCCTGGGGCTCATGGCAGGGGTGTGTTCTGAGTGTAGTTTTCCAGTATTGTTGTAGCTGCAGTGGAAGACAGGGTCAGGGTTTGTCAGCTCAGAACATGGCCAGATGCCAAACCTTTTCATCCCAATTACCTTGCAGTTCTCCTTGTTCCACGGAAGTGTTATTTGAACACAGCTTTGCTCAAAGAATGGAGAGGAAAGAAACAAGAAGGAGACAGGAAAAGGGCCTCCCAGGCTCTGCATGGCTTTGCCTGTGATTTGGGACATGAACACCTTTGAGTTGCAGGTGACTCCAGCTGGATTCATCCTGGTGAGTTGACCATCAGGAGGAGTCCCTGAGAAATCAAATGTTTGTCTTCAAGAGCCCACAGCTAAACAGATTTCCAGAGACCTCTCTCCTTCAGGAGACCCAAACCAGGTGCAGGCTGGGCTTTGACTGTTTTCACCATGTGTAGCGGCAGTCTGCTGTCCTGGAGTTGCAGTTCTAACCTCCAAGTGATCCTAAGCTTCAGAAAATATAAATGTTTTGCAAGAAGAAACTTGAGAACATGCCCATCAAACAGCTGAGTCAGGGATTCATGAGCTGCCATCTGTAGTGCTCTGGAATACTGATAAAAAGCTTCCCAAGACACGTACATGGAGGGCATTCCCAAATTCAGTTTTTGGATAGCTTTGCCCTGCCATGTGTGTGATGGGTCGGTGTGGAACGTACCTAAGATAGATGCTTCTATGAGCTCTGGTGCCCAGTCTGAGCAGGGAAGCACTGCTGCTCCCTGCCTTCTCCTGCACATCTCTGGAAGAAGGGATGGGAACCACTGCAAAGCTGGGAGCACCTGCCTCCCGGAGTGCCCCCTTTCAGCCAGCCCACCTGGAGCAAGGGGAAGTGGTTTTGGGCTGGAGCCAACCCCAGGTGTTTTCCAAACTCATGTAATGGCTCTGCTTGGAGTACAGTGCTGTGCTGGACATGGAGCAGAAATCACTGGGGACCAAGTTTCCCAAGACCTGCTCTCCCAGGGCGTCCGCAGACCCGCTGGAGGCAGGCAGAGCGGTTCCTGGCCGCCAGCGGATCCCACCCCGGGTGTCACGGCCGTGGGGAACACCACATGGAGGCCGTTCCCAGGCTGAGGCCGGCTCTCGGCCGCTCCTTCCACCCGAATCGCAGCGCTTCCGCCACCACGTCCCAGAGCCATCCAGCAGCCGCCAGCCGCAGGAAGTGCAGCAGGTCGTGGGAACTGGCCCGAGGAGCGGCGGCTGAGCCACCGCGGGAGCCAAGAGCAGCACCCAGTACACGGCCTCCACTCCCTGGGCGAGGAATCGGGGAACACCGTGGGGAGCTGGGGTGCACGGGCTACACACACCTCCAGCTCGGGCACACGGCCCCTCACTGCCCAGCCTCATGTTCCCATCATCCCACCCATTGTGCTCCTCACCAAAGTGTGGGTGCCCAGCACACCCTTCCCCCTGTTCCCTCCTCAGCCATCACTCCCCCGCCGTACCCCTGTCTGAGCGGGCACTGGGTGCTGCGTGAAGCTGGGCAGGTTGTGATGGACCAGCTGAAATGCCTCAGGTGCCTTTTAGTGTTCTTCTTTTTGTTAAGTGAGGAGCCACCTCTGAACACTAAAACCTCTGAGCACTTGGTAATTATTGAAGTGTTGCTTTTAGCCCTGACAGCATTTTTGTTACATTTTTAAAACTATTTGCCAAGTTTTCCTTTCAATTGATAAGAAAGGGCTGTGTTTCAAAGTTCCTTGTCCTCCAGATCTCTTCCAGGGCTTGCTGGGGCCATTATCCTGCAGGAAGAGCCCCAGAAACATGAGTGCAGCAGTGCCCTGTCCCAAGTGCAGCCTTGCCAGGCCTGCTTCCACCAATGGCCCTGTGGGGCTTTTATGGGATATTCAGCTCAGCCACCATCTTCCAGCTGTTTTCTCCATGCATTTCCAGGTCACTCTCTTGCAGCGGGGCTGGATGCATGTGAAGAAGTTGCACAGGTGGGACAGGAATGTGGGATTGCTTGGAAGCCAAAGGGAGCAACAACAGAGTGGGGAAGCAATGGCAAGATGCAGAGCTTTTCCTGTAAAAATTTCTGTTTGTGGCAGTGAAAAAACTCTGACCCAAAGCTGTGGTTGCCCTCTTCATTGGTCCTTGGGACAAGGGAGAATAATCACAGCCTCTCGAAGGTATGGGATGGATTTTCAGGAGCTGGTGTGTTATATTCTGCAGCATTCCCAGGCTGGTCCATATTTCCCTGGCTTGTGTCAGTTGCTAGGCTGTGATGGAGTGAATCCAGGTGTGAGAGTGATGCGGAGGGGGCTGTACCCCATCTGCCCTGCAGCCAGAGGGGAGCACTGTGGGGTCCTTGTGACCAAACCCAGGCTTCATCTTCACCCCGCAGCCACCCTGTTCCTGCTGCGCCACATCTCCAGGCAGCCCCTGTCAGTGTCACTTGTCACCTCATCCATTATGTGGTCTTTTGTCCCTCCCTTGTCATCCTCTACATTCCCACTAGTGACTGTATTCTTCTCTTTGGGGTTCATGTCAACTCCTGTGGCTCTGTAAGGGCACAGGTGGCTGGTGTGGGCCAGGAGGGTTCCCAGTCCCAGGAGGTGACACCAGGAACAGTGCTGTGTCTCTGTTGCTGGCGGTGAAAATGGAGAGCTCAGTGCATTTAAATCCCAGCTGCATCTTTGGGACTCAGATATATTTTTCAATGTTTTACTGCCAAACCAGGTTCTCACCATCCTGTTTCACTCTCCCCACAGCAAACTCCTGCTGGAGAAGGACGGGGAGCTGAGTCCCCTGCGAGACCCTGTAACTTCTGTTCCTGTCTTGTGTCTCCCCACAGTGGTTTCACGCTTTGCCCCAGAGATTTCAGCTCTCACTGTCTGGCGTCACACGGCCGAGCAGCAGCAGAGGTACACGGCTGAGCTTTCCAGCAATGGTTTCCTTCCATCGTGACAGCTGGGGTCACTCTTTCACAATGAGTGTTTTCCTCCTGAGCTCCAGCTGCGCTTTCCAATAGGACGAGCTCTGAGCATTGCATCCTGTGCTGGCTGGGATTTCAAGCTCCCAGGACTCTTCACTGGACAAACGCAGGGTCAGCAATATCTCTGATTTTAATACTGTGGCCGTGCAGGAATAAGCTTTTTCTGTTGTCTTGGAAGGTCGATAAATTAGCACTCAAGCTCCCTGGGCTTCTCTGGGTGTGGATCCAGCAAGGGAGCTGGAGTCTGCTCTTTGGCCATTCCCCGCTGTCATTGGTGGGGAGGGAGTGATGTGCCTTAAGCTCATGGTGTCATCCCCAGGTCTGGCATGTGAGCACATGCCATGGCATTCGTTGCGGCCTCCTTAGCACCCCAAACCCTCCATGGTTCCATGAGGGGCAGTGTGAGGTGATGTCAGGACCCCGCTGGGCTTCCTGTGAAGAGGTCATATCCCATGTTTGGTTTTCCCCTCTTCTTGGTGTGAGCAGGGCACCGACCCACCGAAGCCATGCCTGGTCTGCCAGCACACCCCCTGCGGCCCCCTGCCCAGCCAGGGAGAGGAGCTGATGCCATGGTGCTGCATGGAGCCGGCTTGTGGGGGGCACAGCAAGGTCCCCCCTGGTGCTAGGCTGAAGCCTGAGGGCTCTTCCCTGGTAGTCAGGCTGGAGCATCCTCAGGGGGTGCAGCCCCACTGCTGTCCCGTGTGAACGCGGCTGCTCCCAGCCCAGCCAGCTCATGCGCAACCATGTGGGAACATCCTGCCCTGGGGGAGCAGCGGGGGTGGCAATGAAGCATCGCCCAGTGATGAAGACCCAGGGGGTCTTCAGGGATAAATTTAGTGCTGGTGAAAGAGCCCAGCTGGCTCTGCCTGATGTGTGATGATCCAAGTGTGCCAGGAGTGTCTGTGGTTCCTGCTGTCATTGGGTGGCAAAGCCCTGGACATCCGATGGGGACAGGAAGATGGAGTGGGAAAAGGGTAGCAGTGACCCAAAGCAGCAACCCCAGCCAGCCCCTTTGCTGATCCTCCTTGGTGGCTCCAAGGTCACTTAAGGAAGAGGAGCTTGGAGAAGAACATGCCAGGGCTGATTTGAGAAGCAGGTCACCCAAGTGCAGGGTACTTTGCAATTCCAGGGTAGTGGCTTTGTGGTGTCACACCAGGGCCTGGCCATGCTGGTCCTTGAAGGATGTACCCAGTGCTGGGAGGCAGCCTGGCACACCAAGAGGGCTGAGGAGATAATTTGCTGTGTTAACAGTGAGGGTGGGGGTCCCATCTGCTAAGCATGGGGACCAGCCAGGCCTGGGGACACCCTGCTGCCACCTCACAGGGGACATGGTGACAGCAATGTCCCAGGTCTAACTGAGTGGCCAATCTGTCGTGTGGCAGGGAGGTGTAAAGGACCGTATTTGCATGGACAAAAATATTTCCTTCTCTGGGCTTGATCCAAGGTCAGGCTGGAAGGAGTTTGGAGCGACCTGGTCTAGTGTGAAGTGTCCCAGCCAATGGCACAGGGGTGAAACGAGATGATCTTGAAGGTCACTTCCAAGCCCAACTGTGATTCTATGGTCCTGATAAACAGGACCAGCCCTGCATGGTGCTCCCTTGGGAAATGGTGCTGGCAGGGAGCCTGTCTCGCTGCTTTTATGTTTCCCTGTGCTCCCTCTTGTGTCAGTCCTGGAAATCCCATCCCCTGGCTTTTCCTTTGGCACTTACCTCCCTGGCCCAGATTAGGCGATGTCTCACATGCTGCTGCAGTGTTTATCCCATCTCCTTTCCTGCCATCGTGTCCTTACATCTCCCTTCTTGGGAAGATGTTCACAAGGACACCCTAACATCTTCTGAGAGGCGGCCAGGCTCAGGTGTCAAGCCGTGCCACCCTCTCACATCCATCCCTGGAAGTGTTCAAGGCCAGGTTGGACAGGGCTCTGAGCAACCTGGTCTAGTGTGGTGTTCCTGCCCATGGCAGGGTCTTGGAAGGAGGTGGGCTTTAAGGTCCCTCCCAACCCAAACCAGTCTGTGATTCTCCTTGCATCCAGCATGTTGGATTGGCTGTGGCAAACCAGCCTCTTTCAACAGAGCTGGACATCTCTGCTTCCCACTGCCTGGGGTTTTCACAGGTGACTTTCCACCGGCCCCTTTGTACCAGGCAGAATCATTTTGTGCTTCTTTCCTGTGTCGGGCAACAGTTGCCGTGTTATTAATTAACCCAGTTACTCACCTAACCATAGTGCTGGACTCACTGTTGTTTAAACCGGTGAACCTGAGCCTCAGCTCACTCCCTTGCCTCTGCTCTGAGGTACTGCAGCTCCAAGGAGGGGGAAGTTTGCACTGTCAGCTGCCCTGGGGAGAGCTGAAATGCAGAGGGCAGTGAGGCATTTGCAGGAGGGGAAGGAACCCTTTGCCTGGTGCACAGGGCTGCAGGGCTCTGGGTGTTCCCAAAGCCTGGGCTTGGTTTGGGTCTGAACACTGTCAGCTGTGCCTTTGCCGCTGCATGTGCCAGCAGTGCCACTGTTCCTTCCGCCTCGCCAAACAGCAGCCAGCCCAAGCAGAGCTTGTTTAATTCAGCAAGTCATAAATTCATAATGCTTATTTACCACACAGTGCCATCAATATTTGATAGCGGCCACTGGCCTGCTGCAGTGTGGCCTGCAGAGGAAGGGGATGGGGCTGGCATGGTGCTGTGGGGGGCTGGCAATGGGGCTGGCATGCACTGGGGCTGCCCAGGTCAGTGTGGTGGTGCTGAGATGGGGCTGGAGAGATGTGGGCTCCTCCTCCACCCCTGCAAACCTGCCAGTGGTGGGATGTGGCCACAAAGGCTCAGCAGAGAGATGTGTGGGGGCCGGGCCGGCAGCTGGAGGCTGTCAGGTTGAGGGAGGAATGAAGCAGGGAGCTGGGTGCAGGGGGGGGAGCCCAGCAGTTGGTGGTTAGGAGGGGAATTTGCAGACCTCGGGACACACACACGATTTAGCTGTACCCAGAGTGTCCCAGGACAACCATGGGGACCACCCTGTATGTGCCACTTGGTGCTGGTGTGGCTCGGCAGCGGTTCAAAGATAGGCACCATGAACTCGGGAAGCCCCTTGACCCCCGACCCCAGCTCACTAATTGACTGTGAGGAGGAACCCTGCCCTTCGCGGAGCGCTGAGCAGGAAGGAACCTTCTCCCCGAGAGCTGCCGAGGCCTCAAGGAGAAGGCGCAAGCGGGGGAGTTTAGCTGTGCAAAGACAATATTTTGCAGCTCACTCCAAAAGAGCCTCTTCCTGCTTATGGATCTTGAGTGTTTTGCTCATCGTAAGCAAAAGTTGCTGCAGCCGGTGGCTTCCCCCCAGCTCCTGCTGGATATGCTCTGCACTGGGAGTGCTGAGGGTCTCATTTCTTACTCCTTTGGAGGGGGCTGCTGTCTCCTGCCTTCCCTTTGTCTGAGCTCCCTCTCCCTTGTGTGCAGAGGGTGATGGAGAGAACAAGCACGCCTGTACCCCTGGGAAACCCAGGCTCACCCAGAAGCCATCCCAACTTCCCACTGAAGGGCTGCAGTGGCTCAGGGACAGTGTGTGGACCAAGTGGCCAGCAGAGCTTGATGGGCTGTGATGGCTCCAACTGGACATAAGGCTGCAGGTTGCCATCACAGAGGAGACGGACCTGAGGCTGCTCAGAGGTGCCTGGTGAATTGGTGACTTCCCTGGCATCACTCAGCAATCCCTGAGCACCCGGGCTGTGACATGCAGCCGATAAGGTGGCCCTCAGCCTCTGGAGCTGCGGTGGCACCCGCTTGCTGAGTGGTGCTGCACTCTCCCTGCTGTGCTGAGACAAGCCAGGCCAGCCTGAGTGACAGGCCTCCCCTTTTACGGTTGCTTTTATCTGTCCCTGGGGAATGTGGCCCCAGTGCTGGTTGAGTCTGTGGCGGCAGTGCCGACAGCCATGCTGCCTTCTCTCCTGCTACCCCCAAGTTTCCCATCAGCCAGCCACATCCCTGCTCTGCTGGCTCCTGGACCTGCTACTGCCATTCCTGGGCGATGTAGCAGGAGTTAAAACCCCTTCCCAGCACACTGGAGTCCTGCCCTGCACTGACTCCACTGGGAGCAAAGAGGAAATGTATCTGTTGGAGGCTTGTAGCTCTGTGCTGGGTAGGGATGGTGGGGTGCCAGTGCATCCCAAATCCCACAGCCTTTACTCTGCCCCAGAAGCTCTCCTGGCTCAGACCTGAACTTTTCATCCAGGACGTGACTCCCCATGCTCCCCTGCTCACTGCAAAACCAGCAATGGTGGGGCTGCTCTCTGGGTTGTGGCTTAGGGGATTTGGGAGCGTGGCAGATATGGGCAGCTCTGCTTTAATTTACAGTGACAAGTGTTTATGGGCCTTATGTACAGCCCACACTTCACTGTCCATGTAGTCAGATCCCTCCTCATACAGTCTGAAAAGGACCAGATTGTGTGGACTGGGGTGAGGAGAGGGATTTCCCTGTGGAATGAATGTCCTCTGTACCAACCGCGGTCGCCTTCCCCCTAGAGTGAGCCCAGCACATGGGGTGACAGTGTAGGAGCACAGTAACCACACTGCTTGGAGAGGATGAGTGAGGTGAGGGGAGCTGGGAGGAACTGGGAAGATGGGGTCTGCCTTGACGCTTGCCAGGAAGCCACTCTGCAGTGACCTGGGATACCTCATGGATGGCTGTGTGCATGGGAATAAACCCTCGCTGCTGTAGCACCCCTGGGGGCAGAGTGGGAAGACGTGGTACACCTCCAGAAGAAGTGTCCTCCTTGGCCAGTGCTCCAACTGGCTGCTCCGAGTCGATCCCCAGCACATCCCTGCCAGACCACACCATGGCCGCTGTGGTGACTGGGTGGCTGTTTGCTGCAATGCTCAGTTGGCTCCCAGCCCTCTTTTGGGTGCCCATTCCTCTGAAATATTCGTCCTTGCTCCATGGGAGACACTGAATTGCTTTAAACCTCACTGAATATTTCATCCCCCACCCTGCGAATGGTTCTGCTGGGGCCGGTCCTGGCCTCAGTTCCATTCCGTCTGAGACAAGTTCCAAAAAAAGTCAGGTTAGTGTCCCACAAGCATGCCTGTTAACTGGGGCCATGACACCAGCCTGCCCCACCACATAGCTCCTTGTCCTCCTCGTCACCATCTCCATAATACCTCCTAAACAAAGTCTTTCACCCGTGCTGGTCCCACAAGCCACTGTTGGTGTTCAAGGATCTGGCAGGTGGATCCGATGGGTACAGTGGGAGCAGACATCATGGCTCCTTGGGGTGCAGGGATCAGAGAGGTTCAGGGATGGGCAAGGTTGCCAGGGTTAGGGTTTAGCAGATGATGCATGTGCTAACAGTGGGTGCAGAACTTCAGCGTGCGGGATGGGCAGGAGGATCAGGAATTATGTGGGATACGGGCATTAGCAGCAATGCAGGGAAAGGCCTGGCAAGGGGTGCCAGGCTTGGTACAACAGTTCAGCCTTTCAGCAGTCAACCCTTGCTGCTGAGTGTGTTGAGGCACCCGAGTTACTCATTATTCTGATTAATTCCACAGCAGTTTTGACCAAATAAGTCAAGAAAGTGGAAAAATATCTGAAGAGCTTCTTGCCCCTTGCTGTCCTGCCTGGAGTGGGGCTGGGATCTCTCTCTGTGGTGCCAAGGCCAGTTGCTGGTTTTATTGGTCTTGAGGATGGAGGGAAACTGAGGTTACCCACCCTGGGGACACAGTGAAACATGTCTGGCCCCATCCCACTGCCTCACCCCACTCCTTGTGGGGCTCTTTCTCCACCTCCCTGCTCTAGGAGTTAAAACCCTCCCTCCAGCCTGGCGTTGCTCATGGAAAGTTTATATATAGCCTTTTGTTTTTGCCAGCATCCCCCTTGAGTTTAAATAGCTCTTCCCCGTCCCTGGTGTTGACCCCGGATGTATTTATAGAGAGCAATCAGATCTGTGCTCAGCACCGAGCAAACCAAGCTGATGTCAGTCCCCTGAGGGAGGCCCTTCCAGCAGTGTGGCCTCACATTGAGCCTTGCCCTGAGGAGGAGGCCTCGAGGGCTGGCAGGGGCTGCCCAGAGGGTTCAGAGCTGGGGCTGTGCCAGTCTCTGCATGGCTTCCTTTGAGATGACTCTGCCAATTTTGGCTGTGGAGCAGCTTTTTGGATTGCCATTGCTAGGGTTCAGAGTGTTGTGAGAACACACTCTGTGTTCTCACAGTGCTGTTTCTCCTCTAAAACTCTGTTTCGTGTTGTGGAGGTGAACCATGTCCCCAGGCCACTCAAAGCTGGGGCTTTGAGGGTGGTTTAACTCCCTGGGGTTAAATGTGAGGCTTCTGCCACCTCTCCTGCAGCCAGCCAGCTCCCCCCGCGGGTGCCAGCTCTGCTCCCGTCCCGGAGGTCCATGCTGCTGGGCGGCTTCCCCTCCAACCTCAGCTCTTGACTATTTAAGGCAAATCTCCTTGCTGGACTTTTAAACAAAACCCGGGCTCCTCTCACTCTCCTCGTTTTAAATAACTCGCCTGGCGTAAACAGAATGAAGCATAACACTATAAATCAGGCATTCCCGGGATCTGCCTGGCAGGCTGCATGCAGGGGCTCACCAGGCCCCTGAACTTCCCTGCAAGCTCTTTTTGGGGCCTGGGGGGAGTGATAAGAGGGCAAGAGGGGCTCTGGTGGGGCAGGCTTTTCCAAGGAGACTAATGTGATTACAGTCTGCCAGCCTTTGGGGTAAAATAATTAAGGTTGCAAAATAGTTTCCATCACAGCCCCTTGCTTGTCGTTCCCCACTGAGGCTGGAATTTTCCAAGCTGTATTCCTTGCGTGAAAACGAATTTTTCCAGGGAAGTTTGCACTGGTGATGGTCAGTGATGCAATGGGTATTTCACAGGGATTTGGAGGGGAAATGCCTAGACTGCAGATGAGAGCTCAGCATGTTCCTTGCAGGAACATGGCCACTTTGCACCACAGCTTGTCCCATCAGCCGAAGGGATCAGCTCTGGAAAATCGGCCCTTGTGCTGTCAGTCCTCCGTGTTTATGCACTGTGGTCGAAGCAGGACAGAAATAATTACAGCTCATCTCAGAGATCAGTGCTTCCCATGATAAAACTCTGTTTTCCCTGGTTTTAGGTCTTTGCCAAACTTTCATCATGAGCTGAATCTTTCAGGCTGGGTGTCCAACATACACCAAGTCATCTAAACAACCCAGTTTAAACAAGTCTGGCCTTGCTGGGATTGAAAACTGGGAAGATGTATTGTGTTGGTTTGCTGCCAAGGCTGGAAACTCCAAGGGGTGAGACTTGGGGTGCCCTGGGGATGGGATGGGCCACTAACCATGCCTGTCGGGACCTCCGGGCTGTGGCCAAGCTGAGGAGTGTGTGAAAACCCCGCAGGTGGTGCGGGAGCCTTGGCTGTGGTGCATCCCCCCTGAGGGAACAGCACTGGGAAGGGTGTTGCTGTGGCACATTGTCTTTCATTGTACCCCCAGCTCCAGGAGGGCAGGAGGGACAGTAGAGCTGTGCTGCCATCCCTGGCCTGCCCCAGTGCTGCCCTCCACCTTCCCTTCTCTGCCCGAAGACAAGGAGGATAGAGGGAGCAGCCTCTTGCAAGGCGATGCTTCATTTAGCTCTCATCCTCCCAACTCGTTAATACTCTCCTTATTCACATGACTGAGGAACAGCCTTCAGAGTTCTGGCAGCAGCTTTTACACAGCAGATTGCACCCTTGGATGGGCAGCATCATCTCCAGGAGGGGAGCATGGGTCCTGCTTGGCCAGAGGAGATGGGAGGCTGGAGTAAGCAGGAAGTCTCCTTTGTGCCACGTCCGTGCTGGGATCTCTCCCATGCTGGGCAGTATCACACAGGGTGTCTAACAATGGAGGTGTCCCTGGCTGTCCTCCGCAGTGCTCAGCACTGGGAGAGCAGCACTGAGGAGGAAGGAAATTGCAAGGAGGCTTCTTTCCTACCCTTGAGGGCACCCATGGACACATACCCCGGGGTGGATGTGCAGAGGGCTGCCTGAGGGGAACCCATGGGAACTGGGAGTGTCCTGGGGAAGGACATGATAAGTGAGCTGATAAAGAGCTTTTTCCAAGCTTGCAGCTGCCACAGAGAAAGTGCCACGTCCAGGCTGGAGCGATGTTCATCCCACACGTCCCCTCTTGCTCTCTGGCGTGCTCCAGCAGGCTTTGGGACTCGGGGTGCATCCCAGGCCGGCGCCAGTGGCTGGGGAGCTGAGCCATGCCACGTGTGGCGGGATCGCTCACTTGGGTTTTTGACAATCTGTTTTCCAAGTCGGAAGGTCATGTGTATGTTGGTCGTGTTGCCAAGGATTCCTCCACAACAAGTCTTTTTGTTTTGTTTGACAAAGTCTCCAGTGTGCATAGGGGCTGGACATTAATAACCTTGGTGAAAATGGGATGCCTTCCTCTCGGGGAGTTCGGGTTGGTGCGTTCTGCTGTGACCAGGGGATGTATCGCACTGCACAGCTCAAAGCTGTGACATCTGATGCTGTCGTTGGTGAGGTCCAGCTGCACGATGAGAATTTTAGCCCACAAGAGCACCGTGGTGGTGTCGTCAGCTGCTCTAATGGTGGAAGGAGCTGCAGGGGATGGACACAGAGGGAGAGCCCCGATGCTCCAACATGTCTGCCAGGTCTGGGCACACCTGGACCTGGAGCTGAGACAGCCTGCACCCCACACTTCAAAAAGTCCTTGTTAAAAATCAGCCATGGATGCCTCTTGGGCAGCAGTTCAGTGCAGGAGTGCTAGAGCCAGGTGTGTGGCCATCCCATGCACAGGGCTGAATTGGCTTTGGGGCCTTTAGCTAACAAATTCTCTATAAAGGATTCCCCCTGGTTAATTTCCTCATAATTAATATGGCTGGCAGTGCAAATGACACATTAATTATGAAACTAAAGAGATAACAGTGCACTGTTTCATTGCTGCACAAGCAAGGAGGAGCATTGCCTTCTTTCTTCTCTGTATTTCATCTTCTAGGCAAAAAAAGTATGAGTTTTGGGGCAGACTAAAGTCCTGTCTTCATTTCCTAGGTGACTAAGTGACAAATCCCTCCATGAAGCCATGCTTTTTCCACCAGATCGCCAGCAATGCTGCATCTGCAACCCATCAGAGAAAGCGTTTGGGTTTATTGTTCCCGCTCCTGGCTCCAAACAGGCTTTTCAGTTTGGCGCTATCTTTTTATTCAAACTGTGTAAACACGAGCTCTCCTCACCCGTTTTTGGTCGGAAGCCCACTTGGTGGGTTCACGTCATGGGGCACTGCAGCATCCACGGCGCTCGGCTTGGGCGGCGCTGCCAGGAGCTGCTCCGAAATGCCCATAAAAGCAGCTTTGCAGCGATCTGATGCGTCTGAGCAAACATCTCTGCACACCTCCGAGCCCTTGTCTCTCTCAGTTAGCTTCAGCTTGTCCTCCTGGGGGAAGGCGGAGCCGGAGAAGACGAGCGGTGACGTACGGAAAGGAATTAAAGTTTGAAAGCGCTCACTGCCTTCCTCAAAGCAGCTACTCCAGGCGTGTGATGCTGGATGAACGCTGCAATTCCACTGCTGCTTTGTCTCTGCCCTGCACCCACACTGGGCCACCCAAAGTCCTGCACAGCTCCCAGGATGGGGCTAACTGCATCCTGTGATTTGGTACCCAAATATCAGTGGTCTCTGGTACTAATTTTTCTGCCACACGTTTGATCCTCTGCCCTCTGCGGTGCTTAGGGCTGCTGTAGCCACATGGTGTTTGGTCCAATGGGAGGAACAAATCCATGGAAGGGGTTGGGTGCTCCTCTTCAGCTTGGTCTTGACCAAGTGCCACCCCTGCTGTTTGGAGACAGGCCAAAAGAGGCTGCAGGGTGGGAGAAATGGCTGGGTAGGCTCTGTGTCAGGCAGAGATGCAGACTGGGAGAGGGGGAAGCACAGAAGGTGCTGGTAAGGGGTCAGCAAGGAACTGGGCTGGGTTAGTCTGGCCAAAAGAGGTTGAACAGTGATCTATTTGCAGCTAACACCTCCCTAAAGGGGTAGTTACAAAGATAGTGGAGTTACACTTTCCTTGATAGCGGCAGCAGGTGATGTAACACGGGGCAGCAGCCACACATGGTGGCTTGAGAGAGGCAGGATAGACTTTTTCCCTGCTGGATGGTGCAGCCTTGGGATGGACACCTGGAGAGGTGAGGTTGGTCCATCCTTAGGGGTTTTCAAGGCAGGACCAACCTGACCCAGTGCTAGTGACAGTCCTGCAGGATGTTGGATGGGTGAGTTCTAAGGTCCCTTCCCACCTTCGCTGTAACAAGTCTCCAGATGTTTGGATGCTGATCCATACCAAAAGCAGCCCCAAAGCCTTCGCCTGCCTGTGGCCAAAAAGTTCTCTGAGAACTCATCTGAGGCCCTGTAAAGAGTCTTTGTTGACACCAGCACTCAGCTTGCATATGCCCATCCCTGGTCTGAGCAGTGACAGGGTGTTGTCTGGTCTCACTGCTTGCTTGGAAATCAGTGTTCCTCCATGTCCCATGGTTGGTGGCCTCTTTCCAGCCAGCATAGCAAATCCCAGTCCAGAATAATTAACCAGAAAGACTAAGAGCATGAGGCAAGACCAGCTGGAATGGAGAGAGGATGGAGGAAAGCAGCAGAGCAGTCTGGGGAGATGTGGGATCTCCTGGACAAGAGCAGGAGGAGGAGAAATTGGTGCCAGTGGCAAACAGGGGAAATCCTCCCTTCTCTGTGCCTCAGAAATGTTTGAAGTGGCATGGGAGCATCCTCTCTGCCCTGGGACAAGTGCCAAGGCTCAGTTGTTGTCCCAGATAAGCAGTGAGAAACAGCAAAAACAACCAGCACCTCAGCCAAAGTGTGGCACTGCCTGTGGTGGGCTCGGCAGGAACAGGGGCCTAAAGTGCCCCCTATGACAGCCACCATGATGCCCAAAATAAAATCCATTGCCTTTCTACAGGAGGGTGAAGGAGGTCTGGGATCACAGAATGAGTGGGCAGGATGCAGGAGACCAGCTGGAGAGAGACATCCCTCATTATCACCTTAACCAGCATCCTGAGCTGGTCACCTGCTTGTTTAAGACAGAGAAAGAGCTCTTGGATAATGCAAAGCTGAGAAACTGTGTGAAAACACAAGACTGTCCACAGCTGGCTGTCATTTCAAGTCTCACCTTGATTTCTCAGCTGATTTCAACCTGTTTCTGTCTCAAGTACTTTGTAAACCCCCTTTCTAGGGCCTGCTGGACCAACCTTGTTGGCTGTGAGCACCTCACAGCTTTTACTCCTTTTCCCTGGTGAGGCTCTGCCATTCCCATTGTTTGCAGGCAGGACAGCATGGCTGGAGCTGCTTGTGTGGGACATTATCACAGGTTTCACTGTCCACTCTGATGAGGAATTGATGTGGTAGAGGTAAGTGGATGCTGAATGGGTCACAGCATCACCTCTGCTCTTCTAACCATTGCATCTTAGTGGACATGGTATGGCAAGGACAAAGCTCTGGTGCAGCCCTTGGCCAGAGGGCAGAGCCAGATGCTGCTGAGTGAAGGATACTTTAGGAGGAAAAGTGTTGGTGTAAAAATACATCACTGTAAGACGTGGGTAAGGGAAGTCCAAACCGCAGTGTTGCCTGCTCCTGCACTGGTTCAGCTGGTGTGACCTTGGATCACGTACTTAAAGCTGAGCATCTCCAGGTGGAAGTGGAGTCCTCAGCCAAAATCTCTGCAGAGACATCACCATTTTCTGGTGGACTGGCTCACCTGCACAAGCTGGTAGCAGTGACAGCTTCATTTGTCCCACCTTCTGTCCATCCCTTTAAGTTCCTGGGGGAGAAGATGTCGCCTCTGTGTGCAGCTGGTTGCACCACCAAGGGCTCCATGTGTTGAAGAACATGCAGCAGTGCTTTGGGAGGGGAGAGGCTGCCTGGGTGTGATGTTCATGAAGACATCAAAGGGACTATGAGCCACAAGATACTGGGATGTAGGGATGCTGCCACCACACACAGCTGAGGGGTGGGTGTGCAAGGAGGATACTTATCTCCAGCCCAATGCTATGGATTTGCCTACAAAATAAACCAGCACTGGGGCTTGAACAGGGCAGTGGACCCAAGTGTGGTGGGAACTCAGCTGTGGTTACCCTCAGCTAGGGGGGGTAACCACACCTCTTCACAACATGCACATGAGCAAAATGATACATCCCTGAGCTCCTGCTGGAATGGAGCAGTCACTCAGAGCCAGGTGTGGACTCAGTCTGGCTTTGAAGTGACATTTAGTGCCATGGGGACAGCACAGGTGTCTCCAGCCAGGCCAATGGAGGACAGGGAACACACTTGGCTTTTGCAGTGCAGGGGGGCTGTGGGACCGCCAGGGCAGGGCTGATGTTTCCTCTCTTTCACCTGGCCTCGGTGCTGGGGAAGCAGCATGGACTGGGCATAAGAAATGCTGGTTAAGATAACAGGGCTCAGATCCCTGGACATCTCTCACTTGGCAGGTTGACCCAAGCTCCTGGGGTTTTACACTTATGCTTCACAGAGGGACCAAGCTGAGGGATGCAGTATGGAGGAATAGGCTATGTATTCATTTTCTGGTCACGTTATCCAGCCGCAGGCTGTGCTTTAGGATGCGGCCAATTGGGCACCCATGTGGGCAGGGAGAAAGGAAAGAAGATGGATAATGAGGGTGGTGAGGCCCTGGCTCAGGTTGCTCAGAAAAGTTGTGACTGCCCCATCCCTGGAAATGCCCAAGGCCGAGTTGGATGGGGCTTGTAGCAACCTGGTCTAGTAGGAGGTGTCCCTGCCCATGGCAGGGGGGTTGAATGAGATGAAATTTAAGGTCCCTTCCCACCCACACCTCGCACGGATTCCATGATTCTATTCCTCAACCTTGCTCCTCCTCCCAGGCCCAAGAACAGGGCTTTGCACGGGGCGCACATCGATGTCCATGAGGATGGTTGTGGGGTTCTCCTGGCAGGAGGAACCAGGCTGTTGTCCCCAGGGGACCGGGGATGCTGTCGGGGCAGATTTGGGGCTGCTCTCCTGACGCTCAGGGCTGCTGTCCCGGAGTTACAGGATCCCTGTCCTGAGCTCTCAGGGCTGCTGTTCTTGGGGCTCGGGGCTCTCATCGGGGGTCACAAAGGTGCCGTCCCGGGGGTCTCGGAGCCCCGGGGGGCTGAGCCACGTCTCCCCGCCCCGGGGATGCGCGGAGAGAACGGCATAGCCCCGCCGCGAGATCAGAGCCCGGCGGGCCCTTTAAGAAAGTCGAAACCCGAAAGTTCATCAAAGTTGACAAAGTTTTTCGTGGAAAGGAGGGGGAAAAATAATTAAAATAACTCGAGCCCAACAACAAAAAAAAACCTCCCCGCGGTCCCGGGGGGCCGTGCCGGGCCGGGATTGGCGGCGGCGGCGGCCGGGGGCGGCCCCGGGCGGGGCAGGCG
>VZSE01011105.1:262634-300547 GCA_013398275.1 Promerops cafer | reverse complement strand
ACACCAACGGCGGCGGCACCGTCGAGGAGGAGGAGGGCGCCGGGCTGGGAGATGGGGCGGCGGGGAACTGGGAGCGGCGCCGGCACTGGGACACCGCTGGGGCTGGGGCTGGGTCGCGACGGCGGCGGTGAACTCGGAGCGGCGGCGGGACCAGGGACGGGGCGGCGGGGATGGAGCGCCAGGGTGTCGGGGAACGGCGGGTGGAGCGCAGCGTCGTCGGGGAACCGGGGCTGGGGTAGTGGGGATGGAGCAGGGCGGTATCGGGGACCGCGGAGGCGTCACCGGGCCGTCGAGGAAGCTGGGAAGGAGCGCAGCGCCTCTTTGGGGGAATAGAGGACCCGGTGTCAGGTCTAGACCACCGAGTCGTCGGGGAACCGGAGCCCAGATGCCGGGGCTGCTGCGGGCTGGGAAGCTGGGGCCAGGCTGTGGGAGCCAGAGTGCGGAGGTGTTGGGGAGCTGGTACTGGAGTCCCTGGGCTGTCCTGAGGAGCGACTGAGGCCGGGCAGGGCGAGTCCCCTGCTCAGCCCAGCGTCCCTGTAGCCCTGTGGGGCAGAGGGCTGGCAGGTCTCCGCTCCATCCAGCGCAGCCGGTGCCCGTGGGCATGGTGTCCGGTTGCCGCGTCCCTGTAGCTGGAGGGCTCCTGGATCCAGCACCGTTCTGCCCGTGAGGGCTGCAAGGGAGACACTTGGATAATAGTGGAGGAGCCCCTGCCCTGTTCCATGTCTGCTAGCAGCTTGGCTGGGGCTGAGGACTGTGAGCTGACCTACCAGCAGCCCCTTCCTGCAGATGCCACTGCAAGCCAGAGCCTGGATGCTGCTGGGTTCAGGGCTGGGAAGGCTAGTAAGGGTCGGTTGTCTGTAGCCACATGCCAGAGCTTGCAGCCCCCCACATTTGCACTTTGGCTGCTGGAGCCATTGGCTGATGTCATCACTGCACCCCTGGAGCAGGTATTGGCATAGTGGGTTAGTAGCCGCCCTCCATCTTGGAGAGGGCTCTGGAAAATGCCTGGCCCTGGAAACGTTTTGCTGCAGTCCTCCGCGCCTGGCCCTCAGGACTGGGGAGGTGCTCAGTCCCCTCCCCTCGCTGTCCTCCGTGCGCTCGCGCCGCCGCAACATGGCGCCTGGCTTGCTCCACCACCCACCGGGCCAGCGCGGGCCCTGTGCACCAGCTGACTGGGGGCTAGCGTGTCCCCTGGCCTTCAGCCCCGGCGAGGGTGACCCGAGTAATGGGGTGGAATGGATTGGCAGGTGGTGGCTGTAGCGATTCTGTCCGCAGCGTGGAGCAGGGCAGAGGTGATGCGATGATGCAATGGGATGTGGATGCTGCTGGTGGGATGTCCCAGTGGCACTGGTGTGGGTGGGCTGAGAGCACCTGGGGCCCCGTGCTGCTCCCGGTGGAGGGAGGTTCGGTACCTGGGGGTTTCACAGGCTGTGCATGCGTGCGCGGAAGATAACGCGGCTCCTTGATCCAGTTATTCACTGGTCTGCAAAGCTCCCCGAGGTTGATGCCACTTGGTGAGTCCCATCCCAGTGGTGTTGCTCCAGCTGGGCTGGTGCCTCACAGGTGGTGGTCTGGTGAGCTCCTGGTGCTGGGGCAGAGCTGGTCTGTTCCCCACTATCAGGTGGTTGTTTCGCAAAGCGGGTGCTGGAGCATTTCAGGAGCCTGGAAATCCTCACCCTCTGGAGAGGCTGGTCCTCCCAGGAGTGGAGCTTGATGGCTGGAAAACTGAGTTAAAGATGGCATCCCTGGGGAGTGGGCAGGGGTTGGACAGAAGGGGCTCCTGCTCTCCCCTAGGCAGCTTCCAGACATGGTCTATCCACCCTGTTGGATGGTCTGTGGCCTTGCTGGGTGTGCCTGTCACCCTGCCGCCAGGGCTGCAGCAAAAGACCCACTGCCTTGGTTAGGCTGGGACTGGTGGGGGGTTAATGTCCCAATCCCTGGTGGGATTGCTGTTGGAAAGTCCTTTCTCCACCAGAATCCAACAGAAATAATGCTATGGGTGGTGAGCACAGTTTGGGCTCTGTGGTGGCTACCCTGAGCCTACTCTGTACTCGGAATGCTTGTTTTTCCAGTACCTCCTGGCTCACCAGGAGCTGTTCCTCACTGCAGAGGCTAATGGAGGCATAAGGAGTGACCTTGTGTTCAGGATCCCAGCATGGTCTGGGGGCCCAAATTCTTGCCCAGAAGCTCCCCTTGATACAGAGTGATAAATACATTCAGTGCAAAGTGGAATGCTTCAGTCCCAACATATGCAGGAGGGTGTGCTGGAATATTTTCCCACACTGCATGGATAACACTGCCAGATCCCGGCGCTGCGGACACTCCTCCACCCCCCCCCCCCCCCCCCAACCATGTGCCTCCTTCACCGCCTTCCCAAGCGTTCGCAGAAGGGCACCGTGTGCCCCAGATACAGCGGGGCGAAGCTCCCAAATTCAGCCTTTCCCTTTATCTTATCTGTGAGCCCCTGGATCTCGCAGCCGCTTCCTGGCTGGTGACATGCGGAGGACAGGAATGCCTCTCGCTCCTCTCGAGGTCGTTAACGGGAATGTTAAACAAACAGGGCCTAATGTCAGTCCCTGCTGTTCCTCACCAGACACCTCCCCAAACGCGATCCCTCCCCACTTGCTGCTATCTTCTGTTTAGTTTTCCAGGCAGCCGCCAATCTGTGTGGCTGCATCTCTCCTGGCAGTCCCGAAGGGTAGTGTGGGACAGGCAGCTGCCTAGGTGCTGCACTCCCACCCCTAGGGCAGGCAGAGCTTTTTCCAGCAGCTGGAGGAGCTCTCAGGCTTCCCGTGGACGCTGTGTGTCGTGTCCATGGCTGCATAGCAATAAAACCCTGGGTGTTCACCCTGCTCTCTGGAGTGCCTGATGCAGACATGTTGGTTCTACTCTAGAAATTAGTTGTTGCTCTCCTGGGAAGTCACTGGGAAGTTGTAGGTCTACCAGTTGTAGGTCTACCAGTTGTAGGTCTCCCTCAGCGGGAGGAACCTGGAGCTGGCTGCGTAGATGCCCAAACTGGCAGTTGAAGTCTGTGGTTATCCTGTGTGTCCCCTTGGCTGATCTGAAGGGCCTGTTTGCAGCTCCATGGGTGGTGGCTGCTGCTCTTAAGGTAGAGCTTGGGGATCCTGGACTGCTGAAGGTGGAAAGCATTAAATGTGAAGTTGTGCTGGGAGAGCCCAGGTGAGGACCTGGCTAAGCTCTGCTAGAGAGGATCCTCTTAGGAGGAAATACTTCCATGTGGTAGGGTGAAGCCCTGGCACAGGTTGCACAGAGAAGCTGTGGCTGCCCCTGGAAGTGTTCCAGGCCAGGTTGGATAGGGCTTGCAGCAGCTGGTCTAGTGGAAGGTGTCCCTGCTCATGCAAGGGGTAGAATGAGATGGTCTCTAAGGTCCCTTTTAAACTAAATCATTCTGTAATTCTGTGATCTTCCCTGTTGGTCCAGGGAAGGCTGTGGGTTAGAAAACTGTGTTGGAGAGGCAGAAGGCTTTTGGCTTCTGGACAACCTCCTCNGTGGAAGGTGTCCCTGCTCATGCAAGGGGTAGAACTGAGATGGTCTCTAAGGTCCCTTTTAAACTAAATCATTCTGTAATTCTGTGATCTTCCCTGTTGGTCCAGGGAAGGCTGTGGGTTAGAAAACTGTGTTGGAGAGGCAGAAGGCTTTTGGCTTCTGGACAACCTCCTCAGTAGCAAGTCCTATATCCCTTTTTCCTTAGCTGCTGCACTCCAGGGCTGCCGGAACTGCCTGGGAATGCTGCTGGTGAGTAGGCTGTGTTATGTGCTGGATGTCTGTAGCACTTCATGGACTGGTGCCAGGCATCTCTTGACTTCTGTAATCTCTGCTTGAGTGGACCTAGATACCTCGTGCATGTGTGGATTCCAGCTCTACAGCTGCAAATAAGGTTAGTGTAAGTTCTGGAGTCAAATGTCTCCTCTGATGCTGCTCTTCACTATGAGGAACATGAAGCTGTAGTAGTTACAGTCACCACTTGCTAATCCTCTTGCACTTGGCCTGGCTGAAGCAGGATGGTGCCTCAGAGCTGTTTTCATGCATCCTAGAAGTCCCCTAAGTGTTAGATGCAGCTTTCTGTCAGTGACAGATTGTTGGCTGAGCAGACACCCTGGAGTCACCACGCACACAGGGGTTCTGGGAACTGATGTGTTCCCAGACATCCTCTTGGTCTTGACTTGAGCACTGAGTTGCTCTGACAGGAGGAGGGATGTGGGAATCTCCCCATTATCTCCTCGTGTCCTGTGAATACCCTCTGAAGGAGCTTCCTTCTCCTTCCTCACTCTTTCAAATCTAAATTTCTTAGATGCCAGTCTGAGTGTCGACATCCCAACTAAACTAGTCTCCGTGATGGGGTAACTTCTTTCTCCTGCCACTTGGGTTATTAAATAAGACCCAGCTTCACAAATGAGTCTTCCCCCTTGGCTAATCTGAGGAGCTGCTGAGCAGGACTTTCCTTCCTTAGCCTCAGAATTAATGGATTTTTGGTGGTGCCTGTGGAAGTTAGGAAGGGCCAAACTCAGTGGTTCTCTTGCTAGGTCTCTGCTTTGCCCTCACCAAAGTAGGAAGGATGCCATTTGAGAGGTCTGGGAGGTAGCTAAGAGTAGTTCAGGCTTTGTTGTCCTTCCTCATAGCTCTACTGGAGGATCTGGCACTGTGGGAATTCAAGAGTGACTCTTACTGGAACTAATGTGGAAGGTTGTGGAGTGAAAGATCCTTTGAGTTTGCTGGTCTTGGCCATGCCAAATCATGGAGACTTTGCTGCTTGGATCACAGAGCAATGCTGCTGCCTGTTCTGGAGCTCTGTCTGAAATAAAGGCTTCACTGTGGCATGACTGTAGAAATGAGGTGGTTAGACCTCATTACAATACTCAGCATCTTCCTGCACCATGTGTGATAGTGGAAACCAAGTTCCTCCTGTGTGCCTGGCCCTGTGGAGGGACCTGATGAGGGGCAGGGCAGTGGGGGACAGCTCTGACACTGGAGCTGCTGAACCTGGCCCATACTGAAGTGTGATCCTGAGCCAGCCCAGCACATCTGATGAGGAGGAAGTAGTGGCACCAGGTGACCCTTGCCCTTGGCCACCTTCTGGCCACTGCCCCGTAGGGTCATGGAATGCTGGGGTGGCTGGAAACCTGAGGGCCCGGTGTGTGGCCTTACCCTTGTGGAGGTTCTCCAGCCCTGCTTCACAGCCCAGGAGAAGCTGTGGAAATGTTTGACCTCCCAGTCTGGGATGGTGCCTTCCCTCCTGTGCTGCAGTGGTGACAGGTTCTTGCATTGCTGTGGGGTCAGTCTTGGTATGTGCCCGTGGGCCAGAAGCTGTTGGCCTGGGGATGTGTCCTTCCCATCTACTTCCAAGGACAGGAGGCCTATGTCTCCCTCAATGTGTAACTGCCCTGGGTCACATGTAGCAATGGCCTGAAGTGCAGCGTGAGCCGTGGATTGGGAGAGAGCAGCCAGAGGGCATGTTGTGGGTTTGGGTTGGCACTTTTGGTCCATATTTTGGTAGCGCAGCCCTTCCCTGTTGTCTAGTGATGCTGTCTTACTAAGAGCTGGACTGATGCAGTGTTGGCTTAGCCCTGTGGGTGGTTGTCATCCTCCTGGTGTCCCCAAAAGTCTCTCTGTGTGGGAGTGACACTCCAATAACTGCTGTCCACAGTGAAGAGCTGCTGTGAGCTTTCAGCTCTCCATCACCTGGATTTTATGGAGTACTTGCTTGTTGGGCTGTGGAGGTACCTGACATGCTGCATGGGGCTGCGGCATGGCCAGTGTGCTGCCCCAAATTGGGTTGATTTGAGGAGAGATTCCTCTGTCTCTGGATGTGTCCTGGGAGGCACATGACTGAAAAGTGCCCAGCAATCATCGTGCGGTGGGGTGAAGCAGATACAGATGTACTCACTGGAAGATCTGAGGTGAGAACGTTTCTTGTGAGGGTCCTGCTTCCAAACCCGTGTGTCCTGCCAGTCTCTACCCTGGGGAGGAACCTGTTTCACCACTGTCTCCTGCCAGGAGAACAGGTACCTGGGTGTGGGCAGAAAAAGCAGGTCCATAGCAGGAAAAGTCCATGGCTCCAGCCAATGGTGACAGGTGTCTGCAGGTCCCCAACACCAGAGAGTGGCAGGTGAGGGTGTCTGGAGCCCAGGGCTTATTAGTGTGGTGGCTGGGTAGGGCCAGCATGGATGTGGTGTCTTTCGGCATGTTGGTTGTGGCACTCCTGCCTGTCCCCCCTGGGATAGTGGACCTCTTGGCAAGGTGGAAAGGTGATGAAGGCAACCTGAGGGTGCTCAACCCTGTGCTGGGGAGCTGCCCAGTTGGACAGTAATCTCTTGGGAATTGTGGGGCTGACCTTTCCAAATGTTTCATCAGCTTTGAGCCCCTGTTGTGATCCAAACCCATCTGGGTGCTGTCCTTTTTGTGAGATGCTGCAGAGACACAGGTGACGGGACTTGATAGCCGGAGCAAGCATCCATGGCAAAGCCACACCAGCAGTGCTTCCTCTGCCAGGGCCAAGGTCTATTCTTGGGTGCTGTCCTGTTGTGCCCAGACTTATCAGCTCCCATGTGCTTCCTGCTCTCCCGGAGTGGGGCTGGGGCCCCTCCCTGCTTCCCCCTTGTTGGAGTGTCTTCCTCCCCTGACCACACTGGCTGAGCCCCGCTGACACCCCCTGCCTGATGTGGGGGAAGAGCAGTGCTGGGGAGAGGCTGCTCCGGCTATGAGCAGTGTGGAACACCACAGCCTTGGGACAAAAAGCTGGTGCACTTGGGCTGGCTTGTGGTTGGCCTTCTTACCTCTGGGCCAGCGGGGTGTTGGCCCTCGTGTGCCTTTCATGCAAAATGCTGTTTTTGGAGGGAAATGTCTGCAGCCTACCTTGCTTCAAGTGCTGGGGGAGGTTCAAGGCCCTCTTTCCCCTCTGAGGATGGGTGAACATCTTTCCAGTGGGTGGGAAGCTCCTGGTTGGAGCAGCTGCTGGCCTGATCCTTTGCCAGGGCTCAGTGCGATCCTGCCTGAGGACACCTGAGCTCTGCTAGGGCTGGAAGGGCAGCAGCCCCCGGCTCTTGCCACCTCTCTTCTGGTTGGTGGAGGGGAAACTGAGGCATGGAGCAGTGAAGTAGCCAGCTGCAAGCCCCTTCTCTCGGGATTCTTGCCCCGTGGTGTGGAGGCTGCCCTGCTTGCCTGCCGAGCTGTTGCTCCTACAGACCACACATCTCTCTCTCCCAGCTTTCTCCTCCCTTGTGGTGCCTGGGACTTTGTGCTGAGGACCAAAGCAGCCCCGGGTTGCAGTGGCAGGACTCTGCAGCCCCACGGCCCGTGTGAGACACCGAGAGGAGGATCCTGTCCCATTTTCCAGCCCCGCCACTGGACCCTGAGTGTTCCCCTCCCCGCAGCGCTGTTGTGCAAGCTCGCCGCCCCATTCCGCTCCCGTGCCTTATAAGTCCCGGCTCCGGGGGCAGCCGCAGCCTCGCCGCATTCCAGCGGTCTCGCGTCAAGTGGCCCTGGCTGCATCGCAGTGGCCAGGACCGGGGCTCTGTGTCCCCCTCTGGCCTCGCTGGTGACCCCGGATGCCAGGAAGGCACCCCACTGAGATGCTCTCCAATGGGAAGAGCTGTGGTCCATATCCCTGAGCTCCCGGCACCACGGCGTGGCTGCCAGGAGTGGAAAGTGCCTTTGGGATGCTGTGGCAGAGCTTGTCCGTGTCCTCAGCAGGATGGCATGGGGCTGGTGGCACAGTAAGAAGGCTCAATGGGAAATGGCTCATTTCTAGGAAAAACTGGCATGCGACTGGGGTGGCTTCCTGGAGAGGGGGAATGTCCACAATGTGGGGGAGGCATTAGCCAACATTCCTGCTGCACCTGTCCTCAGGTGTCTCTGAACCACTGCTGGTAAAGGCTTGTGTGCTGCACGTGCTGGAAGTATGGATCCAGGACCAGGCCAGTTTTGGGGGGCTGGAGTAGCCCAAGCTGTGCTGTTGGTGATGTAGTTAAAGGGCTGATCTCTCCAAAGGGGAGGGCTGGCCTTGCTGCCTCCAGGAGGGCAATTCGGAGCAGTCTTCTAACAAAAAAACCCCAATCACTGCAGCCTCAGGGGGTGGGTACCTGTGCCCTTGCATCAGACACTTCTGACATAACTCAACCCTTTTTGGGCTGCAGAGCAGCTCAGAACTCTCTTTTGAGAGCTCTTACTCCAAAGCAGCCGTGGCCAGGAGCTGTGGGAGCTGTGCTGGTCTCCTGGCAGCACAAGGGGGGTGCTGCTGCTTGGCTCTCTTGCAGCCTTGGTGCAAAGCTCTTGGCTGTGCTGGCCCAAGGTGTGTCTCTTTGGGGAGATGCAGCTGTGTAACGACTGACACTGAGAACTCAAGGGCCAAATGGTTTGTCTGTGTCCCTCCCTCCCCCTGCGTGGGAAGCTATGCTGGGATCCTCCCTCTCTCAGAGATGGCCTAGATGGTCTTGTCCCTCCTGGCATGAATCCTATTTTCCATGGCTCTCCTCCATCTCTGTCAGGTGTTTGGACTGGGGACATCCCCAGAGGTGCAGGGATGGGGAAGGGAGGATGTTTTCTGCAGGGTCTGCAGCAGTGTGGCTCTACTGGGCTATCCTAGGTGAGAGCTGTTCCCTGCCCTGCTTCCCCCCATGCCCATGTGTCCAGTTCAGATCAGTCCTGGGTGAAATGTGACTCTCACCTGGCATCTCTTTTTTGAGTGGCTGGCAGCAGAGCGTAAGAATGAGCAGAAGAACATGGTATTCCTGGAGATCTGCTCCTGCTGGATGTCTGGACATGTAGTTTGGCCTAGGCAGTCCCTGATCCAGCCCTGGATGGATATTTTTGATGGTGTTTTTATTTGTTTTGGTTTGGTGGGTTTTGTCCTGTGCCTTTTCCAGAGGCACTGTGGGGAGACTGGATTTGGTGTTTGGTGGCAGGGACTTGAAGTGTAGGGCATATTTTAGCACAAGTTATTCTGTCATGGCATGTTGAGTGTAAGGGCTGGATGCCTGGATTTGTCAGCCCTGGGTGGTACTACTGGGCTCTCAAAGCCTGCAGGACTTGGGCTGACTGCAGAGTCCCAGTTTGGTTAATCCACTGGAAGATGCTTGTCTAGAGCCTGTTGCCCTCATCTACAGTTTCCCCTCTTTTGGGAGCAGGGGAAGAGGCTGGACCAGGTTGCCCACAGTGCACAAGAAGCCTCAGACTGGTGAGCTGCCTCCTGCTTTTCTCCTGTGGGGTAACAGAAATCTCCTTTGCTTTGTGCCTGGTGTTGGAAGTGAGCTCCCTCTGGCTTAGCTCACTCTGTCCCTTGAAAATATTGCTCAGGTCTCTCACCAGCCTCACCCTCCCTTCACGGAATAACTTAGTCTCCCTCTTTCCTTACCCTTCTCTAGATCACTTATGGATGTGTTGAATTGCAGAGGTCTTGTAAAACCAACCGCTTGGTCTTGTCACTTCCAACAAGCTCTTCTGAGCAGGGACTTCCTTAGTTTGTCTTGAGACCCTCTTTGGAGAGGTTGGCTGGTGGCATTTGGAATTGCCCAGGCTTTGGAGCAATGGTAGCCCTTGATGGGTTCTGTGGCTTGGCTTTCTGGTGCCTTTTCAGCACTGTGGATGGTGACAAACAGGACTTGGAGGCCAAGGGGAACTTCTGGCTAGCGAGAGAAGATTTCTTGCTCCTGTCCTTGGCAGCAACTTATGGGGCTGGCACTGGGAGCCTGTTACCTCTGACAAAGAGCTTTCCTGGGCAGTGCCTTGCTCTGTGAGGGCTCCAGCTCTGGCTCCCCCTTCCCTGAGCCACCAGGCATCTTCCACCCTGTCACGCCTGTCGCAAGGACTTACCCAGTGACGCATCACGGGGCCATTTAGAGACCCAACAGGGATGCGGATTTCTGTCTGCTCGGAAGAAAAATCCATTCTGGGGGCTGAGCGCACTTGGATCCTGAAATATTGAAAAGGGACAATGCTTTCACATGGCTGAGGCACATGTGTGCCACCACACTCTGCAGTCCTCCCCTGCAAGAGATGGCCGTGGGTCTTCTGGGAATGCACTGCGGGCTCTCTGTGGAGCTCATGCTGAAGTGCAAGCACTGAGGCAGCCAGCAAGCCAAGAAACAGTGGCATTGTCCCCTCTGTCCAGGCATGGGGTGGCCTTGGAGTGGTGCCTAAAGCATCAGATGTGGGGCGGGGTGTTTGGGGAGCCTGTCAGACTGAGCCTGGGCTTGGAAAGTGTTCCTGGAGTGCTCCACATGGCATCCTGCTTCCCAAGGTAGGGCAAAGCAAGAGTGTGTGGTAGAGCCATCCATATTGGAGGGTTAGGGGAGGGCATGGTAAGGGTGCTCTGGTCCTGCTCCTGAGATGTGCTGGGCCAGAGAAGGGCTCCTCACAGTAGTCTAGTGGGGGACAGTGGCTGCCCTTAGTCTCAGCATGCACAAGAGAGCAGGAACACCCCAAGCCTTTCACAATCACTGTTGTCCTGTGGGCCTTTGCCCTGGGAAGGGCGTTTGCCTGCCTTGGCAGGACTGTCCTGGGCACAGGAGCTCAAGGAGGTGAGTTTTCATCTGTAAGAGAAACTTCCTGTGTGGCAGAGTCTCTATCTGGCTGCCCCCAAAGAATTGCAGAGGCTCCTGTGTTTCCAGGTCTGTCTCCAGCCCAGGAGCAGGGCAAGCATATGCTGCTTAGTTTGGTGGTAAAAGTGGTTTTGGATACAGCCCACTCGGTCTGGAGAAGGGGAAATGGCTGAGCAAAACGAAAAAGGGAGCAGAGCCCTTCTGCCCTGCAAATGTAATGGGGCCACTCTGTGCTGGAAGCAGGCCAGGAGATGAGTTCTGGCTTGGGGCTCCTGCTCCTTGTTAATAATGACAAGTGTCTTCATGACCTCGGTTGTGCATAACTTCCCTTTCCAGCTCTGTGCTGATTTACAAGAAGTCTCTGCAGCTTCATCATGCTGCTTCCCATGGAAATAGTCTGCCAGCCAGTGTGCATGGAGAAGGTGCTCATGATGAGTCTGGCTGTTGAGCAGAGTTCTCCCAGGCCATGAGCCTTCAGCCCTTTCTTCTTCCTGGTTATTCAAGTGAACTATTATCTATAATTTTAATGGGTTATCTATTGAAATCCTCCCCTGGCACTGTATTTTTTGCTTTGACTTGAGTGTATTTGGACTTGGTCCATGACTTGAAGAGGCTGGGAAGAGCAGATGCCTACAGGGGTTTGGCCCCACACAGCTACTCTTGGCTGGGCACAAGAGAATAACTGCACTGAGAGTGGGTTTGGGAGCAACTTCTGAAAGGTCTGAGGTGAGCTGGCATGGACCCAAAACTCTTCCTGCAGTGATGTTCTGGGGCTGTTGCAGAAGTTAAAAGCTACGAGTGGGGCAGTGAGGTGTTTCTCAAAATTGAGGGCTGCCTTTGAATTGGTGATGGAATTAAAGTGCAAGGGTAGGTTGAGGAGAGGAGATATAGTATGTGATCTGTGGAAAGATCTGGAGAGAACTGGGGTTTGTACTGGTCCTTTCTGGACCTTTGGATGCGTCAGACTTAATTCTTGTGGCAGTGTGTGGTCTTTTCCAGTTTGGCTATCAAGGTCAGGCTGTGGGGCTGGTGTCCATGCCTTGATCAACCCAGACCATGATATCAGGGACTGAATTTTTATAAAGGCCTCAATCCTTTGAGGTGGGGATCAAAGGGCTAGGTGTGTTTTATCCTGGGCAAGGGATGCAGGGAAGGGTTGGTGGACCTTTGATGCAAGATGTCCTGTTCTTACTGCACTTAATCTTCCAAGCTGTGCTCTGTGCTCCTGCTTTGGCACCAAACATCTCCTTTCAGTACAGCTGCTTGGCCTCTCCCCTAGGTACGGACGCTGTTTGTCAGTGGCCTTCCTGTGGATATCAAACCCAGAGAGCTCTACCTTCTCTTCCGACCATTCAAGGTAAGAAGGTCTTCACATCTGGTTTTTGGAGGGAAAGATGCTGTTTTGTGGATGACCTGGCAGCAAAGGTCTGTCAGGGGAAGTAGGGATGACATGGAAACCTGAAGCCAGCATGGGATCCCATGGCTTGTGCTCAACTGGGAACCTCCAGTTGGAGCCTGCCATTGGAATCGTGCTGTCTCTAAGCTTGATGAAACCTGCTTGGTCAGCCCTGCTGCTCAACCGAACCAGCCCTTCCTTGAGGATGTGTCCTCATCCCCCAAGCTCTCCATCCTTCTCTAGTAACCACCTAGGCTGTCTCAGGGGAAGTGGGGTTCCCGTGTCTGCACTCCTCTAGCACAGGGATGGTGCTCTGCTTTCTCTAGGCACTAGGCAGGGCAGGGTGCTCATCTTTGTAGCTGGATGAAGAGCTGGAAAACGGGACTCCTTCCCAAAGGGCCAGGATGGAACAGCTAAAATACCTGCTCTGCCCCCAGTCTTCTCTACTGGTGGAAAAGAAGTGTATTATCCCTGTTTCTACTGTGGTCCATGCCCTGTGGAGGGCTTGGTGCTACAGGAACTCCTGGAGCTGTTGTGTCTTGGTTGTAGCATGGCCTCTTCAGGAGCCCGAGACTGACTTGCTTTCTTCTCTCCTGCAGGGTTATGAGGGGTCACTGATCAAGCTGACTTCAAAGCAGGTACCTCCTTCTAGCCTCTGTATTTTTGGCTTTTGCTAGCAAACGGGACGTGCCAGGAGGGGAGAGGGGAAAAATCCCATTTCAGTGTGTAAAGCACTGTCTGGGCCAGCACCAGCTAGACAGCGGGGTTCTACTGACCCAGCATGTTCTGAATGTCTCCATGTCTTCTCTTGCTGCCCTGGGTGAGACCCGAGGCTTCAGCCTCAAACCTTGGGCTGCCATCAGCCTTCCCCACTCCCATGCTGATCAAGACAGGGGTGGGCCTGCTGGGGCCTTGTCAGGGTGAGCGGTGTCCCCACACGTAAGAATGCCAAAGCATTTGTGGTGGGAGCAGATGCGGAGCAGGAATCTTGAGGCAATGACCCAAGCTCTGCTTGAAGCCCCTGTGCAGCTTAGGATGGTCTCTTCTGCTGGTTGTCTGGGCCAGACGGGGTGGCAAGGCAGCCTGAGGAGCTGGAAGAATCTTCCAAACTGAAATTGGTGTTGTTTCTTGTAGCCAGTGGGTTTTGTGACTTTTGACAGCCGGGCTGGTGCTGAAGCAGCGAAGAACGCCTTGAATGTGAGTACCCAAAGTGCTGGGGGGCTGAAGGGGCTGGGGGCCACATGCCTTGCTGGACCCAGAGCTGAGGGTAGAGAAAGGGCAGGGTCTACCAGCTGTGCCCTGCACTATGGAAGTGAAATGGTCCTGCAGCATCCCACCAGGGAAGCAGGAGAGCTACTCAAGGCTGACATCAGCCTGGGCAAATGGATGCAAGCTGTCTCTATGTAGTTTTTGACCACTGGAAGACAGGTCTGAGGGCCTTTGAGGGTGTGGGGACCTGCTGTGACTCAATATCTTAAGGATGGTCAATGTGGAAAGGACACCCAAAATTATCTCTGTCCTGCAGGAGTGTTGGTGGGGTCTGGTCAGCAAGACAGGGTTCTGCTGTTGTAGACCTTTCCTTGGGCTTTTTGACACCTGCTAGTGCCTCTGCTCAGGCTGGCAGAAGGTGTAGTGGTCCCACAGATGGGAGCTCCCACACAGATGGGGGTTATTCCAACTCCTGTATAGACAGTTATCCCAGCTTCAGCAGACAGACCTTTCCTGACCCGTGTTGGTAGCCTTCCCTGCTACAGGGGCTGGTGAACTGCACGTAACGAGCAGAACTGTGTCCCTCATGTTGAAAACAGTGGTCCTGGGCCAGATAAATGTAAAAAGCTAAAAAAAAGCACTTGGGAGCTTGAGTGTTGCAGTGAGGTGACAAAAGTCTGGACATGTGACTGCAGTGTGGTGGCCTTGGTTCCTTAGTTGGGCTTTGCTCCATGAATAACCACAGCCTGTGCTTGGACTGGTGCTTCACCTCTGAGAAGCTCCTGTGCTCTCTCCTGTGACAGGGCATCCGCTTCGACCCTGAGAACCCCCAGACCTTGCGGTTAGAATTCGCTAAAGCCAACACAAAGATGGCCAAGAGCAAGCTGATGGCCACACCGAACCCCACCAACATCCACCCTGCCTTGGGTGCACATTTCATTGCACGGGACCCCTGTGAGTATGCTGGGAGGGGCTTGGAGGTCATGGCTCCAAGCTCAGATATGCCCAACTCTGTGAATGCTGCCACAGTGGAAAGGAACCCAGACCCACCTCTGCTCTGCCTGAAATCTGCCTGGGGCAGGGAGGCCAGCAGGATGTTGGAGCCACAGGAGAATAACAGGCATCTGGCCAGCATAGAACTGTTGAGACATGAAAGTTGGATTTGGTAGCTCAAGTGATACTATAAATCTTTTAAAGCATCCCTAATTGTGAAGCATAAAGGATGAGTCCTGTGCCATCACCCTCTATGTAGCCTGGTGGGCTGAGTAGCCCTGCTGAGGCTTATGGGGTGACCTGTAATGTGGTTCTGAGACCCCTGTCCCCTGTCCTGCATCCTGTGGCACCACCCCTCTGCTCCCTGTGTGGACCAGTCTGTCCAAAGCCCACGTGGGGCTGTAATGCAACACATCCCTGGCTTCTCCTGTCAAGGCTGGGAGGCCAGAGGAGCAGCTGTGCACACAGATTTTATACCTCATCAAGACGGCAGTGCAAAGCTTTAGCCTGGGGTGGGGAATCCAGAGCCTGTCCCCAAAGCAGGCTGTTGGGGCCAGCTACTGGGACACTGTCCCCTTGTCTCCTCCTCCTGTCTAGATGACCTGACTGGAGCGGCTCTCATCCCGGCGTCCCCGGAAGCGTGGGCTCCCTACCCACTGTACACCACGGAGCTGACCCCCGCCATCCCCCACGCCGCCTTCACGTACCCGGCGGCTGCTGCCGCGGCCGCTGCTCTTCACGCTCAGGTGAGTCGCTCCCCACCTCCCATGCCAGGGCTGGGCCCTGCTATCTCCCCGCCCCGGTGCTCTCATTCCCCGCGGTCTCCGCTTGGCCGGTTCGACCCTGGCCTCTGCACCTTGGCTCCTGGGCACAGCCTGCTCCGGGCCGCAGGGCAGGGGCGCCCAGCCCCGGGCCAGCCCAAGGGAGGAGGGCTCTGTGCGGCCCAGAGCAGGCAGAGCTGGGGCATGATTCTGACCCTGCAGGTCCAGCCTGCTTTCCCGCACGGGGCAGGCGGCTGGGAGGAAGTCAGGGCTTGATTTCTGCCTGCTGGTCCTGTTGCTCCCCATGGCCAGAGAACTACATTGAGGGACTGCTGGGAGGAAACACTTCCTGCAAGTAATGTAGCTATGGAATGTCATCCGAAGTCACAGCAGAAGCAACAGGCTTAGCTCCGTGCTAAATTTGAGGGGCTCAGCTGGGACCCTGTGGGCCTAATGACTCAGACACTTCCAAAGCTGGAGGAGGGTGTCCTGCAGGAGATGAGTGACGAGAGCCTTGCCAGAGCGAGGAACTGTGATGGAACAGGGTGTTAGCCACCCTCGGTACAGGCTAGGGAGGACAGTCATTCCATGCAGGAGCCTCTGGAAGTGCAGATGGTGGTGCAACCAGCTGCCTGGTGTCCCAAGGTTTGCTTGCTGGCAGCTGAGGCTGTAGGGATACCTGTACTGGTCTGACACGGATGCTTTAATGTACAGAGACCACATAAACCTTGAAACCATGAACATGCAAAGGGAAAGTCAAAACAGGGTAGCAGTGTCCTAATTCCAAGTTAAGGTGCTTGGTTTGAAGCACTTGTCTAGGAGAAGCTGGAACCCCTGTCCCTGCCCTGCTCAGTGTGACCAGCCAGCTGTGCTCTGCCTGCTTCTGTCTCTGCTCCCATAGTGGTGCCGTGGGAGACTGGGGCAGTGGGACTGAGCGTTGGGGCTTAACCTCTGCTCTCTGCCCTGCCAGGCAGGCTGTTGACTCCTACTCTTCCCTGCTTAAATGGAGAGGAAGAGGAGCTGTGTCCTCTCACCTTGCCATCCTGGCTGGCAGTGAGCTATGTTGGCCCTTGGGCATCCTGTTGCTTCCTGCAAGCTTTGTGATGGTAACTGCCCAGCTTCAAGCCAAGCTTGCTTCCCAAATGCCATGTGCAGTGGATGCTGACTCCTGTCCTCTGTCCTGCCCCTCTCACACCTGCAGACCTCTCCTGCTTCTGCCCTTCTACAGGTGAGCTGTTGTTGGGCTGAAGCTCTGGAGGGGTAGGGAGAAGTACATTGGGGTTCAGGACAGGACCAGGAAGAGCACTGGAATGTTCTTCCAAGGATCTCCAGAGCCAGGCTGCTTCTTCACTGGGAAGGTTGTGCTTGCTGGTGTTTTCTGAAAGTTGGTGGTGGTGCCCACAACTACAGGGCTGTGCTGTGCTCCTCAGTGGCTCAGGAGAGAGGTGTCTTCCTGCCCCTTGTGTGTGTAGGGTGGCAGTCAAGGTTGAATTGTCCCTGGAAGGGGAAAGACCAGGAAAAATCAACCCCTCTGGCCTGTCTGAGGTGGTTGAGGGAGGTGAAACCTTTACTGCAGTTTCTTCCAGGATGGTCATTGGTGACTGTACAGGGACCCTGAGTGTGAGGGTTAGACACCAAAACTTTGTGGTGCAAACTGGGGGAGAAAACTCCACTCTTGTAGAGTGGAGGGTATTAAGGAGGCCTCCAGCTACCTCTTTTCCCTCTGGGGTCTTAGTTCCTGCCCTCTAGCTGGTGAGTTACTGGTTTCCAAAGAGATTGTCTGGCCTCACCATAACACCCTGAGGAGCTCCCTGTGTAGGTAGAGCTCCCTGCCCAAGGGGGTCCATGGGTGGTGATGGCTCTCTAAGCCTTAGGGAGCCAGTGCAGCCCCTCCAGGCTGTGGCTGGACCCAGCTCTTTTCCAAAGAGGCCACCGGGCAGTCCCAGCCGCTCCTGGCTGTGCTGAGCCAGTGCTGACCCTGCAGGGGCATGTCCTGGCACAGGATATGTTACCAATAAAATTTAGTGGGGTTAAACATTACTCCTGCTGGCAGCTCTGGGCTGGAGCCCTGTCCCTTGCAGAGCTGAGGGTGGAGCACAACAGGGAGATGACTTTTGCTCACAAACTGGGCTAAAAGCTGTGCCCTTAGTCCCTGTGTGCTGAGCCCTCTGCCCTCACTGGGAAGGGCTGGCTCACTCCTGTGGTGGGCTTATGGGTTATTCCCCAGAACAGTCACAGTTCTTCCTCCTGGTGGACTGGTGTTGGCTGGAGGGCATCCATGGGGATGGCCAGAGCTGTAGCAGCTCTATAGTGATCAGCCTTGAGGCAGGCAAGAAGTTGGAGGATGTAGCTAAACCAAGATCTTGTCACAAGAGATTTAAACGTGAAGGGCTCATCCTCTTGCAGAGCTGAGTTCAGCAAGGGGGTGAGGAGGTGGCCTGGCTTGGCCTCTTGAAGAGCTGCCCAGAGGGCTGGCAGGAGGGATGAGGGCCAGGAGGTGGTGAGAGGCTGGCCTGGCCTCGGGAACCCTTGGTAAGCCACTCCCAGCCAATGGCTGCTGCTCCTGGCACGTCCATGCCTCGGTGATGCTCCGGGCAGGCACCAGGCTGCTGTAGCTGTGACTGTAGCCTGACCCTGCCCCACCGGGGACTCTACTGACTTTAAGATTGTCCCATCTGCCTTCCCTCCCTCCCACCCTCTCTCAAATCCCTCCTTTGATGTCCCTAGTGAACTCCAGCCATGATGCCAGCGCAGGCTAGCCCCGAAGCTCAGAGCTGTCCCTGGAGATGGGACGCCCTAGTGATGCCTTATTGCAGCTAGTGGAGTGGCTGTACTACAGCTCCATTCCTAGAAGTGTTAAGCATGATGGCAGCCACATCTGGAAAGACTGGTAAGGTAACCATCTCTCCTCCAAGGTGCACTGTGGGATTTGCAAGCTTCTGCCCATCTCTGTAGCCCGTATCTCCTTGGCAACCCAGTGCATGGGCCTCACGCTACCCACCCACCAGAGCCTGGGGAATGAGATGCCAGGCCTTCTTTCTAACCCACATCTCCAACTTCGCAGCACATGACATGGCGCACACAGCATGGCACCATCTTACATCAGCTCCTCCCAGCTGAGCCAGGCTCGGCCAGGCCCCGCCGGCGGGAGGGGAGCAGCCCGGTTGAGCTGGGGCAGAGACCACCCTGCCACTCAGCCTGAAAGAAACCTGGTTTCTCCCCAACCTTGACCCTTTGAGGGCAACCAGAAATACACCTTGACCTCACTCCTGGCACACGGTGGGGGAGGTGAGTGACGTGGTAGTGATAGCACACGACTAAATTTTAGTGGGCACCTTAGACAACAGCACTTGCCGGTCACTTTGTTCCAGAATCGCATACCGGGACAGACCCTGCCCTTAATCATGGGTCTAATCTCACCGCTTTCCTCTCTAGTAATGGAAACGGAGCCAGTTCCTACCTGGAGCTTGACTTCTCTCCTGCAACCTGAAGTCACAGGCAGGACACAGGTTGTGTGAGCCACAATGGAGGGAATCAGCAGCCTTGGGAGAGAGGGGTGTGGTGTAGGAGACTGGGAGCTTGGGAAGAGGGAAGGGCCTGGGAATGGTTGGCAGCAGGATGGTTGATGTCTGACTGAAGGAAATGAGCCCTGGTTCAGTTCTCGCTGCAGTGGTTCTGAGCAGACTTTTTCCTCTCTCTGTGGAAGTGATGTTAAGAAAAGAAGCCACCAATGATGAGGGCCCAGGTCTGCCTTTGCCCTTAGAAAACTGTGAGGTGCAAAGATGTGCAGAGCTAACCTCCTGGGAAGATGGGAAGAGCTTGACACAGGCATAGAGACAATGATACAGCTTGTCTTGTTCTGCTTGGTCCTGGTAGACAGCTCCATCCATTGCTGGTAGGATGGAGTTGGGCTGCATTGCGTCTCTGAGGTGGAACCACTGGTTTGGGGTGCCTCTACACCAGGCTGTAGTGGGTAGCAGAGGATGCCAGGGCTATCCACACTTCTAGAGCTCTTTTGCAGAGATGTTTCCAGCTGTGGTAGCACCCATGAGGGCAGGACTCTGCTCTCGGCAGGACTTGCCGGGGAAGCAGGGGCTGGATGCAGGACTGGCTCATAAAAACATGGCCACGTAGTGTTTCTGGGGACACAGCTGATGTGTTGGGTACCTGGAGTCCTGGAGACCCTGGTAGGTGTTTCCAAGGCAGTCAGCCAGGTCAAGGCCTGAGGGCATAGAGATGCCAGTCTCTCAAGGTTCCCTTGAAGCATCCACTGGAGACCTCGAGGAGATGGCAGAGATGGGTCTCTGGTTCTGGGACCTGTCCAAGTGAGTGGTGGGTGGAGGGAGCAGTCCTGGATCGTGGCTATGTGGTTGTGCAAGAGCCTGGAAGGACCTTGGGACTTCCTAGTGCTGGGTTGAGGCTGATCCCATTGATGAAAGCAGAGAGGTCTGTGCTCCAAACCCCCTCTCCCTTGCAGCTAAGCTGACACACCCGCCCTAGACTGGAGACAGTGAAGAATTTTCTGTCCCTAATAACTTGTTGGCTGTTGGTGCTGTTGTGTAGGGACTTCCCAGGATTATTTCTCTCTGGGCAAGATCCATGTTTCCCAGAGATGGGAAGCCTCTTGTTCAAGACATTCATGGTTGTGGCAACTCCACTGAATTAGTGGTGGCATAGCTGGCCAAGTAGCCCCAAGCCAGCAGTTCCCTCCTAGCCAGGGAAAAGCAGGCAGGAGATGCTCTGAGCGTCCTCCAAGCACAGGATGCTCCTGAGCAGCTGTCCTCACCAAGTGGTGGGTGAAAGGGTCTGCTATGCCATCAGAAGGGACTTGCAGCCAACAGTGGCTCTCCCTGGCTGGCTCAATCCAAAAGAAAGCAACACAACTTGCTGTAAAAGCTTGTTTGCTGCAGTCTGAGAGGGGTGTGTCTCCCTGAGCCATAGCGGGGTACAAGGCATTGCACTGGTGATGGATGCTTGCCTGTTACAATGCTCCTAAGCAAGAGGATGGATCAGTGCCTGCCTTGTCCCACATGCCCCTCTCCCTGGTGTGGGATGATGCGCTGATCCTCCAGCTCTCCCTCGCCAGAGCTGCTTGGGGAGATGCACGCGCCCGATCCCATCTGGTTTTGCTGGTGGTGGGCTGAGCTGCTCTGGTCCCACACCTCATCGTGCCCCCACACCAGCCCCTGAGGGGCCCTCGAGCAGGTGGCCTGGGTGCAGTGCTGCTGCTGGGGCGGGCGTGTGTCCAGCACACACCACTGGGTGAGGTGGTGCCTGTGCTGCCTGTCCTTGCCTGCCTGGGTCACGTTCCCATGGGCTGCGTTTCCAGATGGAGCAGAGCCGCTCTCGCCGGCCACCAGCGGGGGCTGCCCGGGGCTCACACCCTGCGGTGCCGCCCGCGAGGTGCTCGTGGCTTGCCAGGCTGAGGCTCTGAGGATCTCAGCAGCACCAGTGAAGATGCTGCTCTGCACTTCAGCAGCTTGGCAGCAAGATGTAGCTCTTGGACGTGTTAGTTGGATCCTACCAGCTCCCGAGAGCACAAGGAGTGCTTTGTCCCTGCCTGCACCGGGAGCCTTTCTGGTCCCTGGGGACCATTCCAGCTGTAGAGATAGATCAGAGCTCCAAGATGCTGGGGCTGGCTGCAGACCTAGAGGTAACTAAGGAGGAAAGGCAGGTCCTCCAAAGGTGGTCTGAGGAGGGACTTGTGTACTTGGTCCTCGCTTCCCCTCTTTCCTTCTGAAGGACTTGCTCTCCATGAGGATGGTGGACAATTGTATATTAAATTCTGAGGGCAGTTGGGAGAGACAAAGGAGGTTTTGACAAGAGAATGAAGCTCTGATGGGCTGTTTCTCTGCCCCATTTATAATTTCATTGTGATTTTTAGGCAGCTGCTGGTGTTGTGCTGCAGAAGGGGAGGGGTTCGTGGCCTCTGGGAGGTGGCAGGCAGAGGCACACATTTCTCCTCTTCCGCTGTTTTCTGGGACAGATGTTGAAGGCAGCAGCACAAGGCTGCTGCAGTTGGCCAGCAGTGGCTGCCTCATCCCTGTGAGCAGGAGATGTTTCGGTGGTGTGACCAGACTCCATTCCAATTGTGAGCTAATGCCTCTCCAGAAACAACTGTGTCTCTTCCAGTAAAAGTCTCTCTTGCTCCGCTTTCCTCACCCAGTGCTGAACATCTCCAGTAGTTCTCAGCTTCCTCCTTGACCGATGTAGTATTTTGAGGGGTGTGAAGAGAAAACTGCCTAGAGAGTGTCTGCTTGGCTATCTGCTTCCCTCCAGTCCACTGCTTCCAGTGCTTTCTGCTGGCTTCAGGAACATCCCTCCCCCTGAGTTCCTGCCTCATCCCATCAAGCCCTTAATCTTTCTGTAGGCTGAAAGACCTGGCAGGTCATTCCCTCACCCTGCCAGCGTGTCAGAGCCTTGGACTGTACCCAGGATTGTCACGTCTCCAGCAGCTCCTGCGGGGCTCCAGGCTGAACCCCTCTGAGCGCAGGGCTGGGCTGCTGGTCTGTGGGGCTGCAATGGGTCAGGCTGGGTGGGTTTGGTGTGTGAGCATTGTAGACCTGCAGGAGGAAGGCAAGGAGGAGGGGTCCACTGCAGTGATGGTTTATTAGCACCAGAGCTGCAAACAGTGCATGTTTTAAGAAAAAAACCAGGACTTCTGTTGAAAGTGGAGGTGCTGAGGCTCTGCAGGTGGGCCAGAAGGTGGCTCTGAGGACAGGATGGAGGGCCGGCCACCAGGCTGGGCTGTACTGGCTCATGTATGGCCTGGCTGTGCTGCGTGGGGCGGAGGCGGCTCTCAGGGTTAAGCACTCACAGCCTTGTGAATGAAGGGGGAGTTTCCTGTTACTGCTGGGCAGGAGGAAACTGCTTCCAGCTGTCGAGGGGAGGGGTGTGGAGTGGGAGACACTGGCCAGGGAGGACTGCTGCAGAGATGTGGCTCTGCTGAGCAAGCACCTCCTGGTGACAGGGGTTGGGGGGAGCAAGAAACCCCTGTCCTTGCTCTGGCAGCTGCTGTGGTGGCCCTGTAAGTTGTCAGTGATGCTGCTGCCCTTCCCAAGCCTTCCTTGGTGGTGTCTGTGCACCGTGTGGTGGCCCTGACTGGGCAGCACAGGTCCCTCTTCCAGGTTAAAGGAGAAGTGAAAGCACACTCTGTGTGGCACTTTGGTCCTGGCACTAGATGGGACCCCTCACTGGGGAGGAGGGTCTTGGTAACGTCCATGCCCTTGGTTCCCATGGCTGGACTGAGTGGGATGCTGTGCCATGAAGTGAGGCATGGGGCCAGCTGAGAGATGAATTAGTGGCACCCACTTGCCTTGTGAAGGTGTCTGGCAAGAGTCCAGCAGATTATGAAACTGTGGAATGGTTCAAGTTGGAAGGGACCTTAAACCAATCTCATTCCACCCCCACGCCATGTGCAGGGATATTTTCCACTAGACCAGGTTGTTCCAAGTCTTGTCCAAACTGGCCTTGTTCTGAGCTGATGAGAGGCTCCTGTGAAGAGAGAGCTTCTGCTGACTGGCAGGGCTCATTTAGGAGCCATCTCCTGGAGAGGGACTCAAGGCCCATAGCTCGTGTGGCTGCAGTTCCTGGCATTGCAGCCCTCAGACCCGTGGCGGGAGAACTTGGCCAGTGCAGGCAGCAGTGCTGAGGTTGTGGCAGTTTGCTGCACATCTCTGCACATCCTTGGGAGAGGAGCATCTGGCCAGGCTTGTTTGGGTGAGGGGACAGCTGTGCCAGGATGAATGGGACAAGGGGAATGGCTCACATGGGGCTCCAGGGGATTTTCTGCCACTTTTCTCCCCATCTTAGAGCCAAGTCCATCATTGTGCTGGTTCCCAGAGCCCTGGACGTGCTGAGGCTGTGCTCCTCTCTGGGCAGCTGGGGAGGGAGGAGTGGGGGCTGGCTGCTGTGCTCCAGCAGCAGGACCAAGTTCCAGTTGCTGCTGCAGCTGCTGGATCCCTGCTCAGTCAAGTGCCACAGGCTTGTCTCGTGCTGCTCTCGGGCACAGAGCTGCTGATGCAGCCCAGCCAGACACAAATGGGATCGTCTGGATGTCCAAGGCCGTGGGGCTGGACGTTGCCAGCTCACTGTGTCTCCTGTAGGGCTGGAAAGTGTCTGTTCAGTTACTGTCCCTTGTTTGCTTGTTAGGTCCCCATCCAGCCCCTGCCTTTGCAAGGAGCAGGTCTGAGAAATAGATGTGGCAGCAAGCACCTGCCAGGGAAGTCTCCAAGTCCTGCTGGTTAGCAGCTCTGCCAAGTTCTTCCCATGGTGTGGTTTGCCTGGAGCCACTCCTGGTAGCAGGGCTGGGGCTTGGAAACCTCCATGGGTGTCTGCTGTAGTGGATGAGCCACTTCTTCCCCCATACATGTCTTGTAGAGGTTGTCTGGTTTTAATGTGTGATGTTGAGATGCCTCCTTTGGCTGCTGAGGGTGGATCTATTCAAGTAGTATTTGGAGCTCACCCTGGAGCCTCCTTTCCCATGCTGGAGCCATCTTTGCTCCATGGGCCTTGTACATGGCTTGAAGGAGCTGAAGGTTTGTACTCTGGCTGAGGCAATCCTGGATCATGGACCTCTGCCATGGCTTTCTTTTCCAGATGCGCTGGTATCCTCCCTCTGAAGCTACCCAGCAAGGATGGAAGTCTCGTCAGTTTTGTTAGTTTATTAGTAAGTAATTAATTACTCTTGGATTCAGGTCTTTGTCTTGCTCTTCCTTGGGCTCCTTGGACTCTTGTGGGGAGGAGGGATGGGAGCTTGGGCTCAGCCCCACACACCCACCCAAGGATGTGGTTGGATTTCCCGGTTGGGTGATGGGAGCAGGGAGACCCCCCAAGCCCTGGGCTGGGGAGAAGGCTGTGGGAGACACTCAGGACACAGGTCCAGCTGGCCCTGCTCACCGTGCTGCTCTCCCACAGTGTCTCTTCTCGGCTTGTGTTCCTCCTCCCTGCCTCTCTGCAGAGGGATGTGCCAGGGACGATTGCTCCGACTCCTCTGGGTTTGGAATGTGGCCAGAGGACAGCGCGCCCGGCCCCACCACGCTGCCCCCGGGGCTGCCAGCACCCCTTTCCCTGGACTGTGAAGCCATCGCAGCCCCAGCCACGGGCTGTGCGCTGCCTCCATCCCTCTCTCCATCCCTCCCTCCCTCAAGCCATCCCCAGGACCTCCTCCCTGACTGAGCTTTGCCATCCGGCTGCACTGAAACCCAGCCAGGGGCCAGGTCCTGGGCTTCCCCGGGCTCGCCCTGCCCCGGGGGCAGCTCGGCTGAAGGAATCGGAAGGCAAAATGGGTTTTGCATGTTTTCTGGCATGAATTAAAACACTTAACTTGTGTCTGTGTGACTGTAAGTTTGTTTGTTCTAGCGTTTGTGTAACCGTTAGCAACAGGTCTTGGCCCAACAGATTGATCCATCAAGGTTTTCCTCTTGCTTCGGTGAAGACTTGGCTTTGAGAAATACTAACTGTCCTTGTCTCACCCCTTCTCCCACCTCCACCCTCCCCTCCCCGGGATGACCAGAAAAATTTGAAAAATGCTTTTTTTTTTCTTTTTCTTTTTTTTTTTTTTTAAAGTACAATGCACTGGGTTTTTGTTCTCATCCATTCTGCTCGTTTTAAAGTCAGGGTTATTATATTATTTTTTTCCTTATTCAAACTTCTATATATAGAACAGCTGTAAAATATCTAACCTCTTTTTTTTTTCCCCCCACATTCTTCTGATTGGAGAGCATCCAGTCTTGCCAAATAATCAGCCATCCTTATGGGAATACCGAACAAAAAAAAAAGTACGAGTATTTTTCTACCATGTGTAATAAGGAAATATTTATGCATCATAAAGAATTTCTTGTGTGTTTGTGTGCAATTAATTATTATTATTATTAAAGAGAAATTGTAATCCTGTAAGATAAGTTAATGTTTAGTTAAAAGCTTGAAAAAGAAGGGTTGTCTTCTGTACCAATGATTCAGTCAGGCATAGTAAACAAGAAATTGTGCAATTTTTGTTTTAGCATCTTATTGCTTGGTATTGAAGTGCTTTAAGTATTACCTGACCATGGCTGTGTCGCTTGTATTAAAAGATTTGAGAATAAGTTGCTCTATAATTGCTGATCCTATGAGAATGTGAAACTGGATAATATATGAAATGCAACCAAAAAAAAAATATATATATACCCAGAGGCTGCTGTGACTTTTTCTGTGGTCTTGAGCGTTTTCTTGTGGGAATGGTGTGGGATGCTTCAGGCTGGCCTGGCCCCTTCCTGGTCCCGTTTCCCAGGCTCGAAGGATGCGAGCTGGTTTGGGATGCAGCTGAGGACCAGGAGCTGGGATCTTCCCTACCCTTCCGGGAGCAGGGCACGTCCCTGCCTGTATGGGCGTGTGCTGTGGGGGGTTGGTGGTGAGGAGCTCTACCGGAGGCCTCTGCGAGGGCAGCCCTGAGCTTTTTTTGGGTGTTTTTGTTCCCCCTTCCCAGCGCCTGGGGAGGCTGAGGGCCTCTCCTCCGTGCCAGCAGTGCAGAAGGAGATCTCCATAGAAGGCAAACGTTCTCCGTGGCTGGAGCGTTCGCCTTGCGCCTGCCCAGCTCCGGCGCTGCCCAGACCTCTGTGAGGCCTTATCTGTACCTGCTAAGGCAGCGGTGGGAGTGGCACTCCTGGGGCAGGGGCTGGCTGTCCCGGTGGGAATCTCCATGCAGGGGCCAGGGGCTCTCCCTGCTGCGCCTCACGAGTCCCCATGGCCCAGCTGACCCCTGCGCTGGGGCACTCCAGAGCCCGCCCACGCAGCTTCCCGCCCCAGGGATCAGTGTTTTCCTCTCTCCCCAGGGCTTCGAGGGCAGCGCTGAGCGAAAGCAAGGAAAAAAAATCAGTAAAAGGAAAAAGGTCTAAAAATAGCCCCCCTGGCTCCCGTGCCTGGGAATGGACTGGAGCGAGTGCTGCTGCTCCGGGAAGTGACTCGCTGTGGGGCTGCGGGCTGCCCGCACCAGAGCAGCGCTGCCAGCCCCTTCCCGTGGGATTCCCCCGCCCGCCGCCCCGGCTCTTGCCTGCATCCCGGCTGCCGCCCCAGTCCCAGCTCCAGCGGGCCGGCTCTTCCTGCTGGGTCTGTCCGCATCTCGCAGCTCTGCTCACCTGAGCGGAAACACTCTGGAGAGCAGCGGGCCATGGTGACGGGAGCGTGCAAGGCTTTAAATTATAGAGCAGACCTTTTCCTGCTGGTTTCTTTCTTTCTTTCTTTCTTTCTTTCTTTCTTTCTTTCTTTCTTTCTTTTTTTTTTTTTTTTCTAAAGCCTTTAGCACATGCATTAACATGGCCAGGCCATGAATAATTTATGCCCGGCTCTGCTAAGCTTTTACACTGGGACCCGCTCGCCTCGGAGCTAAAGTAGGTCACGTCTGCTCCGAGGGTCCCCGGGCGTCCCTCCCCGGCCGCAGAGAGGCCGGCGCAGGCGTGCGGACACACGTGTGCCCTGCCCCGGCCCCGCCCGGCTGCTCCCGATGGGGTCCTACTCAGAGAGAGGTGATCTGGGGACAGGGAATGTCCCCGAAATATCCACATCACCAGACAGGGTGAAACTCTAGGTGCAGGGAAGCTCTGGGCGGGGCGTGAGCTGTTGGCATCAGCAGGGAAAGGGTGCAGGTCCATGGCGCCTTTGGTCCTTGTGCTGCCTGGGCATGTCGACCAACAGCCAAAGAACAAACCTACCAGGGAATACAGAAGATGGCACTGAGGCTGGAAAAAATACAGGGCAAAAAGGCTGCTTTTGCCATGCTTTTGTTTTACACTTTATTGGAAACTCCTCTTTTCCTTGCTTTGAAGGTGGGACAAAAGATAAATCTTAGAGCTTTTGGACTCTTTTCTCCTGAACATGCTGTGCTCTGCCACAGTGTGTGGTCTGGGCACGGAGGCAAGGAGCACTTTGGGAATAGAAAATCCAGCTGTTGTGATGCAAAAGGGCCTCTCGGCACGGCTGTGCTGGATAAGCTGCTCCCACTGGAGGTGATTGGACACGCTCACAGCCAGCCAGGGGAGCAGATCCAAAACTCTGTCCTTGCTCCAACCAGGGAGGTGGGAAGGGATTCAGGTCATCTCACACCTGCATTCATCCAGTGATGTGCTGGTCAGAGGAGCTCCTGTCTCTGAGTCAGGGGCATCCCACAGCGCTGGGGCTCCCCTTGTGTCCCACCCTTGCTGGTGGCTAAGGGTCCCCAGGTGCAGCTCAGTCACGTAGGTGACGATCGGTGCCTTTCACCCATTTCTCTGAAGAGCAATTCAAAGGCTTTTGTAAAGGATCAAACCCCAGCAATTCCCATCTGCTGGTCTGTGCCAGCACTGCTGCCACCGTCCCCTTTCCTGTCCTCTCTCAGGCCGAAGTCTCTCATGGCTAGAGATCATTTTGAGCATCACTGATGACCTGCCTGTTGTTTGTCCATCAGGCAGAGAACAATGGCTACAGCTGTGGGGAAATGTCTCAGGGAGCCCTGGCTCCATCCTGCAGCAGGATTTAGCAGCTACTGCTCTCTGCTGATTTCCATGAATCATAGAATCACAGAATTTTTAAGGCTGGAAAAGCCCTCTAAGACCATTGAGTACATCCCTTCCCCAGCACTGCCAGGTCCACCACTAAACCAACATTCCCAAGCACCTTATCTTTGAACATTTCCAGGAACGGTGACTCCACTACTGCCCTGGGCAGCCCCTTACAATGCCTGATCACCCCTTCAGAGAACAAATTTTCCCCAACCCTCAACCTAAACCTCCCCTGGCACAACTTGGGGCCTTTTCCTCTCATCCTGTCCCTTGTTCCCTGGAAGCAGAGCCCAACTTCCCCTCTGTCTGCCCCCTCCTGTCAGGGAGCTGTGCAGAGCCAGAAGGTTCCCCCGAGCCTCCTTTTCTCCAGGCTGAGCCCCCCCAGCTCCCTCAGCTGCTCCTGGTGCTCCAGCCCCTTCCCCAGCTCAGTTCCCTTCCCTGGACATGCCCCAGCCCCTCAATGTCATGAGGGGCCCAAAGCTGAACACAGGATTTGAGCTGTGGCAGGAAGCTGCATCTCATGCGAGGTTGCTGGGATTCCCCAGGCAGATCTGTGCTGTCCACCCCGTGAGGGTGAGGAGCAGGTCTCCTGTGGTCCAGGAGCATCACACACGTGCCCATGGCACGTGGCCAGATGAAATGACTGGCCGAGGTGTAGAATGGTGGCTGAACTGGGTAGCACCTCTGGAAGAGGCAGGTTGGGCTGGCAGGTGTCCAGGCAGGCTCAACCAGGCCTGAAATATCACCAGGAGGGCAGGAAGAGGCAGGGAATGAGGGACAGCAAGCAGGGAGGAGACAGCGTTCTGGCTGCCTCACGATTCCTTATTGCACAGTGCCCCCTCTCAGGAGTTTTGCTTGGCTATCACTGCACTCTCACAGTTCCAAAAACACCTCTGCTCTCCCCCTGCCAAACATCTACTTGCTGAATTATTCCCCAACCCAGCAACAAGTCTGTAGGGACTTGGAATTGGCATGCCAATCCCCCGTGGAAAGACACAGGTGATAAACGATGGATGCCACAGGGATCATGTAACAAAATACACCCCAAAGATAACTGCTAGGGAAAGGTGAGGGGAACAGGTCCCTCCCCCAAAGTGATGGATGACATCCCAGAGAGGCGTTGGGACTCGAGGTGTTGCTGCGGTGGGATCCTGAGCGTTGTCAATTACAGGAGATAACTCCATCGCGTTTCAAAAGATACCTGGTATCAGGTCAGTTCCACAAAGAGCAAAAGCTGCTCTGAGGCAGTCAGGCTTTAGCGGCGCTGTTATTTGGGACAGTGTGATGAGAAATGCGCTCCCGGGCTGCGCTGTCACGACATGGACAGTTTAGCAGGAAAGCCAGGAGGTGGCATCCGAGACCTGGGCACAGGAAACCGAAACGCTGCTCCAGCAGGAGCCCGAGAGCCGCTTGCAGCTCGGGGCACTGGAAGAAACACGCACGCATTCTGTCATGCACCTTCTTCTCCTCCCTGGGATGGGGAGAGCGGGCATACTTCAGGCAAAGAAACTCTATATTGAGTTAATAAAGGAAAATATTTTATTTTTTTCTGGTCAGCTACAGCGTTGTTATCAAAAATACACTGAATTCGACCTGGAACGGGACGGGATGGGGGGTGTTCATAGTTCAACCGGGCTGAGGTGGGACTGTCACCACTCAGGCTGGTCCTGGCTTGTTCCAGCTGAGCCTGGGAATCCCCTGAGGCTGGAGCTATCCCTCTTCTGGGTGCCTCTCCCATGCATAGCTCCTGGTATTACTCATTTAACTCAAAAAGAAGTGTGCTGCCTTCTGGGATGACACAGCCATGACACAGGGGTGACCTTTCGGCTCTCTATCCATACGGGGAGTGGGACCCACCCCCGCGGGGCACTGGGCAACCTGTGCAGCTCCTTTGGCCAGTGAGCCTGAGATGGGCAGGAGCACCACTGTCACCCCTCGGTGTGTCGGGGCAGAGGGGGCACAGGGAGACCAGCACGGGACAGGCTGGGGTGCCTGAAGGGAGAAGAGGCCACTGCTGCACGTGCAGGTCTCAGCCCAGCGCAGGCAGGAGGCCAAGAAGAACCAGCTGCAGCAACCCCTGGGACAGGGGAACACCAGCTCCTGATGAAAACCTGGAAGGATCGCCAAACACGTCCCAAATGTCCTGCTCTCCTGCTCTGGGGTGCTCAGATCAGGAGAAATCCCAGCTTTTACCCTGGGACGCAGATGGGTTGGAGTCTCTAGAGTGTTTGTCCTGCTCTGGGAACCCAGAGCTCTCCCATTCCCTCCATTTCCCATGCTCCCCAGGCATGGCAGAGCATGCCTCACCTCCTGGGCTTTGTCCACTGAGCTTCCTCAGGTGAGATTCACCTGCTGGGCTTCATCCATCGCGCATCACCCCTGTGCTTTGTCCATTTGGCTTCACCTGCTGGGCTTAATGGTGGCTGACACATTCCTTCATGCTCCTCGGGGTGCCAGGAGTGAGTGGGACCTCCTGAATCTCTCCTGGGTTCCAAGTCTCCATGCTGCTTACCCAGGACAGGAGTTCCAGCAGGCAAAGGGAGAGTGGCAGCTCGTGCCAGCGTGTTGAAGGCAACGGCAGCAGTTACTGACTGTCAGGGCAGGCTGCTCCCACCACTGACATGTTTCCATCACTTCCCTCGGCCCTTTGTCCTCTCGCTGTCCTTGGCATCATGCTGAGGGCTGGGCTGGTTGCTCAGGGCTCTGTGTGACAACACGGTCCCCTCATGGGACAGCTGCAAGTGCTCTTCTCTCTCTGGTGGCAAAGACAGCGAGACCTGCCCACCCCCAGCTGGAGTCGCCGAGAACGTGCTGGAGTTCCCCAGGGATCTGTCACCCTTAAGGAGCATGAGCAAGGGTTAGGCAGAGGAGCCTGATCCTTGCAAATGTCTGGGAAAGGCTGTCAGCCACTCTCTGTGCACAGTGTCCCTGAGTCAGCCTGAGCTGGATCGTTCTTCCCTCAGCAAGAAGCGTTAGGGCTGCCCAGCTCCAAATATCTGCAAATCCTCCCTGCCAGGGGCTGGTTCATGTCTGCCAGTGCCCCCAGGTCTCTGCACTGGTGGGTCACCCTGTGGGGCATTTCCAAAGGTGCCTGCTGGTGCAGGTGGATATCAGCTGCCTGATCCCAGCACCTTTCCTCGGGAACAAGTTCTACCAAGGTGACAGTCCGAGCCTTCAGTGTCACAGCAGGGCCCCTGCTGGGGTGAGGAACACCTGAGAACACCCCCACACCACAAAAACCTTCCTGACAGACCTGCAGCTATACCTCTGCTTCCCAAATCCCACCTGGATGTAATGAGGAAATGTGGGGAGGGCTTTGGAGCACCAGGAGCAGCTGAGGGAGCTGGGAAAGGAGCTCAGCCTGGAGAAAAGGAGGCTCAGGGGTGACCTTCTGGCTCTGCACAACTCCCTGACAGGAGGGGACAGCCAGATGGGGGTCAGGCTCTGCTCCCAGGGAACAGGGACAGGATTGAGAGGAAATGGCCTCAAGTCACATCAGAGGAGGTTTAGGTTGGATATTAGGGAAAATTTCTTCATTGAAAGCATGGTCAAGCACAGGAACAGGATGCCCAGGGCAGTAGTGGAGTCACCATCCCTGGAAATGTTCAAGAACTGTGTGGATGTGGCACTTGGGGACAGGGTTTAGTGGTGAACACAGCAGCACTGGGGGAACAGTTAGACTGGATCATCTCAGAGGTCCTTCCCAGCCTAAATGATTCCATAATTCTGTGATCCTGTTCCAGCCTTGCCTTTGTGCCCCAAGAAGATTAAAATGCTGATGAGGACCAAACAGGGTAAAATTTGATTAATTAAATACCCCTATTTTAGGTTGCCCCTCTGGTGTAGCACTTCAATGTGGGCTGGGAATCAGCAAGGAAATATTGCTTTTCCATGGAAGTTGACACTTGTAGGTAGTTGCCTCTTTGGGGGCAATTTTTGGGAGTTGGAGAGAAATTTTTCTCATGTGGATCAGCCTGCCTGTGCCAGTGTCCTCCTGAAATGCAGTAACTGGATTTGAACAGGGCATTTTGACATGGACCTACTTCCTTAATATTTACCAAGGAAAAGTTTACCTGGAAACCCAAGGGACCTCTGTGCCTGTTGTCTTGGTTTATTTTCTAAAAAAAAAAAAAAAACAACAAAAAGGGAAAAAAAGATAATAGAAAAAAAGACAATTCTGAAAACTTTGTCCTTGCCATAGATCTAAAAATTCCAGGGTATCTCTTGGGATGATATGCTGAGTTCCTGTGGTAGATTTGGCTTTATTAAACAGACATGGAAAGCTTATAGCCAATATATGTAAAAAAAAATGTGGTGCTGGAACCTTAAGAACTATGTGAGCATTTAATGAAGGCTAAAAATCCTCTCTTAGCATTTCACAGTTTAAAATTATTATTTTTCATTTCTGATGGAGAGGGTCTGTGGGGAGCAACATTTCCATTGGGAAATGGGAGGAATTCCAGTTGGATACAAGGGAAAAAAATTTACATTGAGAGCAGCAGAGTGACTGGACAGGGTATGGAGCAGTGGTGAGGGGGTCTCTTCATCCTTGGAGACCTCCAGAATTGCTTCCAACTCAAACTTCCCCTGTTTCTTGCAATTTAGGGGACATTGCATGGGAGAGGGGTAACTCTGGCTAAACTGGTCTCTCAGGCTGCAGTCAGTAGTCATTTATCACTCAATAAATGAGGATGAACAGATATTTTTGCTTAAAAAGAAAAGTTTCTAGCTAGAATAAAAAATATCTATTGTTTTAGGTGTTAAATATATGACATTGAATGCAGACAATGTTTTCCAGAAGGTTGAAACCTTTCTAGAGTGTTCGAGCACTTCTCGGTGTTCCCTTCTCTTCATGCCTGCCCTCAAAAAAAGCATTATGTAAAACAAAACAGGAAGATAACAACTTCTTTTCAATCTGTTTGCATTCTTAAAAAAGATTATTACAGACACACAAATCCCAAGCCAGTAAGTACACCTTGGGTTTCTAAAGAAAATATGTTGTGGTGAAGGAAAAAGTGACCTCCCAGCAGCGAGTGTTTGCGTATGGGATCACAGCAGAGCTGCTGTGCACGGAAGGTCCTTGAGACAGAAAGTGAAAGCAAATGCTGGAGACACTCACAGAAGGTGCTTTGGGGTGAGCACCAAGAAAACAAAAGGTTTTCTCATGTTTTTCTCAGTGGAAATAATCAGAACTATGGGCTTTTCGTTTCTGGGCAAAGTTTTAGGCATGAAGGTCAGACCTTGCAGCTCCAAGGATGGAGAGGGATTGATCAAAGCCAGCATCAGGATGAGAAAGGGGAGAGTTGGGCAGAGCTGTTCAGGGTAAAAATATCCCTGAGCCACCACATGGAATGCTTTGTGCAGTGGGCTGTGGAGAACAATACTTTTGTAACTACTTCCATTTAATCTCATGTGTCTTCCTCCAAGCATAGCCCTGTGTGAATGAGGCAGGATGCGAGGCAGCATTTTGGGAGAGTCCCAGCAGAAAAGCCAAATGGTGGAGCACTGCTAGGAGGAGTGAGGAACAGCATCTCCAGAGCCTGTGGTGAAAGAGAGATGCAAGGAGAGGGGACATCTCCTCCCTGAGATACAGGAGCAGGAATGGACACCTTCCCTTGGACAACCTGTTCCACAAAACCATCCCAGAAAGAGCAGAGGATGTGACTGGGGTGAGCCAGCTCCGTGTCAGCCTAGCAAACCCTGTGGGGCCCGAGTCGTGCCCAGTAACAGATCTCAGGGACTGACACTCCTTGGAAATGCCAGCTGGGGTCAAGAAAGCATTCAACACTTTGTTTTGTACTCAGAGAGATGTGCCTTGAGGTGCCCTGACTTGCCCACAGAAATCCCACTGCTGCCCAAAGCAGAGCCTTTGGGTAAACAGGGGAAACCCAACCTGCTCAGTGGAAGTTCTGGGGCTGGAGGGACACGCTCATGTCCAGAGAGTGCTCCTGGGTACACCTTCCTTACCCCCACTCCCACGGATTTTGGGCTGATTTACATATCCCTTCTCTCCATCACTTGCATCCCACTCTTTTTTTCCCTCTTCTAGGATCTCCTGCTACAGTGATATTTCTGGTCACTATTAAATGATGTGTAAACTCTTTGTGGGGGAAATGGGTCAGCTGGTTTAGATAATTTTGAAAATATTCCTCTAGGGAAGAGCAAATACAGGCTTTACACCAGCACTGATGCCTCCGTGACTGAGGCCTTTAGGAGCAAAGCCTGAGCTGAATGCCTTGTTCTGCTGGTTTGAACCAACAAGTAGATCACTGAACCACAGAATCATGGAATATCCTGGGTTAGAAGGGATCCAGTCCCACTCCTTGCCCTGCACAGGACACCCAAGAATCCCCCCATGCACCTGACAGCGTTGTCCAAATGCTTCTGGTGATGGTCCACAACGTGCAGCCCGTGAGCCTGGGGGACTGGGACAGTGCTTGGCTCCCATGGAGGGTGGAGATGAAGTTGCCAGAGGAATTCTGGCAGTCTCTTGGATGAAAAGTGTCTGTAACATCAGTAAAATTGTACTTCAAAGAGAAGGGGGTCAGAGCAGGCAGGTGGAGGCACAGCAACACCACTAAGAGAAGGATGCTGGTGCATGGACAGGGGAGGGTGGGATTTGTCTGCTCTTGGGGTGGCAATGTCAGAGCAAGGAAGGAAGCAGTGTGGGAGGCTTCAAAATAGATTACCAAAAATAGATTACACCAGATTGCTGGTGTAAAGATCTTGCTGATCGTAAAGCAGTTTCAAAACCGCAGATACCTGGGAGAAGAGAGAAGGGCACACAGAGCAGGAGTTAGTCACAAAGCACAGCAGAGATTCTGTGGGTTATGACCCTAAACTCCACCAAACTCCTGGGTGACTCTTGCAGTCTGCACCCTGCCCTGGCACAGCCTGCCAGTCCCCAGCATGACTCACAGAGCTACAAGATTTACCGGGAAAGCACACACCAAAAATTAGGTAGGCATTGCCCCAGTGTCAACTACCAACACCTCTCCCAGATCCACCACTGCATTCAGACAAAGCTCATTTGCAGAAGAGTGTGATTGTGAGCTCTGTATTTCTGGGGGTGAGCATGCAGTGCAGAGGGACTCTCAGCCACTGTGCTCCCGTCCCACCTCAGGCTTGGGCACAGGGTGGTTGTTGTGCAGGGAACAGCCACCTCTCCCAGGAAGGAGGAACACACACACCTTCATGCTCTTAAAAATCTGGCATTTGTTCCCTAAATATTTGTCTCACAAGGACATGTCAAATGATTTCTTGAGTGGTGTTTCCTTGGGGACAGCTGTGTTAACTATTAATTGATGGGATGGTATGAGGTGTCATGCCTTATCAACAGAGAGCAGGGGTGGACAAGGAAGTCAGGGCTGAGGATGGCTTCTGTGGAAATCACAAATCTGAGTATGCAAACAACTCCAAGTTTAATAAATACTCAACTGGTAGAGTCATGGCATTTAGAGAAGAGGTGGAGGGAGCAGTGACACGTACATGAGGGGTGGATTAAAATCTTGACCCAGAGTAGAACAATAATGCAAAAACTTACAATCAGCAGCCTCAAAGGCTCCCAGGGCCTGCTTCTCCCATTGGATTATTTGATTATTATTTCAGAATCTAATTGTCCTGCTTGCAGCTGTTCCATAGAACTACTGAACTCGTCCTAATCTAGGTTGGGTGGTAGGTGACTACCTTACACAGCCCTGCCACTCCAGGTCCCTTTGGTTCAGAGGGAAGATAAGACTGTCACAGGATGGTGGCTTTTCAGCTGAGGTACTGTTACCACAGTTAGTGCTGTAATAACTAATTGACTTGTTTTTCCAACTCTGTCAAAGGTGATGGTAGATCTCGGACAGGCACCTTAGAATTTTCTGTGTCAGTTTGGGAGAAAACACATTGATGTAGTTGGCCAGAAACAGAATGGTGGTGTTGGGATGTGGAAGAAGCTCCAGAGCGATCCTGTTGAGGGTGACAACACCTCCTAGGCAAACACAAGAATCCTTTAAAAGGTAACCAAGGGAAAGAGAATGGGAGCATCTGCCTCCAGTGTGAGTCCTGCTTGATCTGTGCATGGAGATGGAGAGTTCATGCAGATGGAGAGATTTAGCCCGGGCTACAGAGGTTTCAGCCCTTTGGTTGCATTTTGGACCAGGCAGAGGCTTACCCTGACATCTGAGCTTACAGCAGCTATTTGGCCACTGCACACAGGGTCCCCAGGACAACATCACCCCGAGGCTGCCCCAGCTGTGGGACTGCTCAAGGATCACTGCAGGGAGCCCTGGGTTCCAAGCATTGTCCTCCCCCTGCATGGGGACCGGTGGGTGTGCAACCTGCAACGCTGCTCTTTATTAATCTTTATTACTCTTTATTGCTGTTTATTGCTCTTTATTACCCTTGGGGAATTCATCCTCCAAGATATGGGGATGCATCTCCCTGAGGTCATGTCCCCTGAGGTCATGCCCCCCCTCTCCTCACTGAGTTAGTTCTGAGGTGTTTCATAATTTGCACACAAGGAAAATACACACAGAGTTTGACTGCTGCAAGTGAACTGAGTTATTTTGATGTCAACAAAGCACCCACCTCCTTACCCAGGGAGGCCACAGCGATCCTGATCATAGACTAAACAGGCAAATATTTGGTTGAGTTAATGCCAGGTGAAATGGCTGTGGTAATAAGGATTGCTGTGCGAGCTCACACCGTGGCTATGACATAATCCCAGAGCACTGCCCTCGTGTGCCTGGAGGAACGTGAACGGCCGCCTCGCCAGGGAAAGCCGGACACCCACACACGCAGGTGGAAGAGAAATTAATTAGGAATAAGTCCTAAATGTGTTTTGTCTCTGGGTGGCAGTCAAAAGGGCTTGCCAGGCACTGCTGAAGTCAAACAAAGAGAAATGGACCGTGGCAAGGTCTTCCAAACATCTTTTTAAGGAGGATCTTGGAGGATTTGTAGTGGCTGGTGAAGTCCTTGTGGTCCTGAAGGAACCAGCAGGCACAGACAGCAAATTCTGGCAGAGAAAAGATGGAAGTGATTCAGAAAGGAAGCGGGAAAGAGAAGGGAAGAAAACTGAAGGCAAAGTGCTGGCAGTCTTGGCAGGGAGGAGCAGAAGAGCTGAGGGTACCAGTTTCCCCACCCCAACAAAAAGTCACTTTTTGCCCAAAGGCTGGCAAGGAACTGACGTGAGAACCCAAAGGACTTGTATCATAGCAAGAGCCCTGAGCTCCCAGTGAAGCTCCCAGTCCATGCCTCCAGCATTTTTTTCAGATTTAGGGAGCCCAGGCATCAGGCTGCACTGTGCTGGTAGAGCTGCAGGATTTCATGGTGAATCCCATGCAGACAATTTGAGTGGCAAGTCAAGTCTGGAGGCAAATACACCCTAAAAAGGAAAGGCACAAGCAAGTGCCTTGAGGAAATAAGCATATCCAGGAAGAAACAGCTGTTCCCCACTTTTCTATAAAATGCAAATATTCCTTCTTCCATGGAAGTGGCAGGAATTATATTGCTGTGTAAACACTGCGTAAGGTGTTTTGTCACAGCTTCCCATGAACCTGCTCCCCTACCCTCAGAGTAACCGCAGCAATGATGTTGACTCTGACTCCAATAAATGTTCCAGGGCATGACCCTGAAAGGAAAAAAAAAATGCATCAGACTTCATGTGCCTGGGAGGTGAAACATTTTTAGGGAAACTAAATTCATAAATATATCTATTCATGCAAGGAGGAGGACAAAACAATATTAGAAGCACAGGACATTTTTAGCTGGTTCTGGCAATTTTACATGATAAATTCTGTATATTTTCTATTTTTCCAAGGAAGGCAAGCTTGGAAAGCTTTCAGCTACAGAATGTTCTTAGAATGCTCTTCCCTCTGGTGACCTGTGACAGGACCCGAGGGAACAGCTGGAGCTGTGTCAGGGGAGGTTAGGTTCCATAAGGAAAGGGTTCTTCCCCAGAGGATGGTTGGGCACTGAGCACACTCTCCAGGGAACGGTCACAGCCCCAAGGTTGCCACAGCTCCAAAAGGCTCTCAGGCACAGGGTAGGATTGTTGGATTGTCCTGTGCAGGGACAGGACTTGGACTCAATGGTCCTTGTGTGTACCTTAAACCCAAGATATTCCATGATTCCATGATTCAATGACACTGGAGGGGATAATCTATTTGAGACGTTTGTCAACTCCATTTGAGCAGAAAACCTCATTTCCCCAAACCCCAGAATCCCTGAAGTCTCAATTTTTTCCCCCAATAAGCTATTTCTGCAGCTGAGATAACCACATTCCAATCGTGTCATGTCCACATTTTATTGAATTTTAGCCAAAGTGCAGGTGTTGTCACCAGCATGGCCTGGAGCTGCAGCTGAGGCTGGGAGTGGGCCTGGAAGCCGTGGTTTGGGCTGGAGTTGGGGTCGGGACTGGAGATGGGGCAGGGGCTGGAGCTGCACGTGGAGCAGGGACTGGAATTAGAGCTGGAGCCGGGGCTGGAATTGCAGCTGGAGCCGG
>VZSE01011105.1:143706-262377 GCA_013398275.1 Promerops cafer | reverse complement strand
GGAGCGGCTCCCGCGGGCCTGGGGCTGAGCCGGGTCCGGCACCCCCGCTGCCCCGGCTCCGGGTGAGCGTGAGGCGGGCCCCGGCTGCGAGCGGGGACGGGCCGCGCCGCCCCGTGTCACGGGGTGGCCTGGGGGGCGCGGGGACCCAGATCGGGGGTGTCCCATGGCTGGGCCCTCCCGTGCCCTCTGTGGGGAAGCCTGGGGCGCACCGGGCTCCTCACAGCGCTAGGGGGAATGACCCGGACAGGAAAAAAAAAAAAAAATGCACCGGCCGTCGTGTGCCTGGGAGGTGCAACATTTTTGCAAGGGTAATAAATTCATAGATAGACTCATTCAAGCAAGCAGGAGGATGCAACAGTATCAAAAGCATGATCTATTTTTAGCTGGTTCTGGCAACTTTGCCTGTCCTATCGTGTATGTTTTCTGTTTTTCAATCTTGGAAAGGTTTCAGCTGCAGAAACCTTTAGGGGACACAGGAGGGGATAATCTTGAGATCAACTCTGGGTGGAGAACCTTTTATCCCTGAAACCCAGAATCCCCAAAAAGCTTCCCCCCCGCAATTAGCCATTCTCACAGCTGAGCTAGGCCCTCCCAGGGAGCAGGGGCTGTTGCTTCTTTGCGCTGTCAGAGCCCAGGTGAAGAGCAGGACAGAGGGTTTAGGAGGAGCAGGTGCTGGAGGACCCTCCCAGACAGGGGGGAGCTTTTATTTTCCACTTTTTTTAGCACTTTAGGCTCATTCTGCTTCTCTGTCTGCTATTGCTCGGCTCTTTCTGGGTGCTGAATCACAATGGCACTGCTGGGGAGCGGTGTTTTCCAGTTTGGCGAGTGCCAAAGTGGGGAAGGAAGATTTGCATGGGCAGACATTGGCAGGCAGCTTTCTGTACACAGAGTCCTGGCAGGAGGGCTCCCGGGAGCACACAGACTTTGGATACATGCCTTGTTTAGGGGATGATTACCAGGGAACGGGTTGATTTTTTACCATTCCTGCCCAGCTAAAGCAACACGTGCCAAAGCCTGAGCAATGCTGTGTAGGTGGCTCCTGGTGGCTCCCAGGCACCTTTGACACAACTGAGCTTTCCCTCCAATCACATGCAGCATGACTACCAAAAGAAATCAAAATGGGTTGAGGACTGAGGTGGTCCCTCTAGCTCAAGAACACATTTCCAAATCCCTGTGAGTTCAGAAAGGTGTCTGAGACTTGTCAAGGTGGACACTGGCTCCATCACGTCTGTGTTGCTGGTCTCTAAACTGGCTTACACCCAGACATGTGAGTTTTCCTTGGATATTTGTACTGCTGGAGACCTTAGAGCTGGTCACCAATGCCCTCCTGCCTCACTGGCAGCAGCTTGTGTGATCCTCCTGGGCTTCCCTGAAGTTTCTTTCCACGATGTGGATGGTGCTCACTGTATTGACCCACTGGTCATAGGAGTAGTCTCAGCAGTGGACTCTGAACTTGTTATCTGTTATTGATACCCAAAGCTGGGTGACACCATCTTCCTGTAATTCCCACACCTTTCTTGATTTTTGGACATGTTTCCCACGGGCAGAGTTGCTGTGATCCCTGTGCTGTGTGAAAACGTGTTTGCTTTGTTTTTGTTGACTCTCCTCTTGTCCTGAAGTAGTTGCACAGGCTCCTCCTTGCTGCCCATTGAGGATTTATTGGCTTTATACTTGTACCATGGCTTCTCTTTCCATGTCTCCTTTCACAGAAAATAATTGCTGTGTTTACTTTACCAGTCACCATTTCTGAACTTCTCCGTGAACAACAGACAACAAGCAGAATTTGTGTTCTCCACTTTGGTCACTCCTATTTTCTCCAAATCACGCTGGAGTTCCCACCAAGGTGTCTAGGTTTTCTGGGCAGAGTTGTTATTACCAGGAAAAAAAAAAAAAGTGGTTTTGGGGTTTTTTTCACACATACATTTTCAGCTAGAAGTTGGCTTTATCTCTCACTGTGGACTTCCTGTTCAGTCTGAGGTGGTCTGTACCTCTGGTGTGTCACCAGACCCTGTGCTTATTGCATTTTCTATAAAAGAAGTTACATCTAGATCGACCTCTTTTAGAAATAATGCTCTGGGCTGTGTCCTCAGTGTAACAAAACAAACCCCCCACACAGAAAAATTGCAGATACAGGTCTGAACATGGAAAATTTCAGTTGGTTTAGTCATATGAGAACATGTTTCCAGAGTTTGTCTTTCCATGATATTTAGAATGCTGAAGTACCAAATAGGAGTTGAGGGATTTAAATAGTTAAAATGCAGAACAGTGCTCCTCACAGTTTGAGCAGCAAATGAATTTTTAAGAGTTTACTGTTGGCATTACTCTGAGGGGCTTTTCTTAGAGGCATAATCCTCAGGGTGGGTATTGTATTGCCCTGATGTTGTAAAACCCAGCAAAATTATTCTTTTGGCTCCTGAGGCAGCTGAGGGAGTTCAGTGAAGGCAAAAGCCCTGCAGACCTTCTGGATGGAAGGGTAATACGGGCCACTTTTCTAACTCTGGTTTCATCATTCATCCCATAAAGAGGTGCCATGGCAATTACAAGAGAATGTGAATGTATACATTAATAGGTATAAATCATTATCTATACATTATTATGTATAACTATTATATGTAAATCATGTATTACTGGCACAGGTTGGTGAGGCCTGGCACAGGTTGCTCAGAGAAGCTGTGGCTGCTCCATCCTGGGAAGTGTTCAAGGATGTGGCTTGGAACAACCTGGTCTAGCTGAAGTTATCCCTGCCCATGGCAGGGTGTAGAATGAGATGAGCTTTAAGGTCCTTTCCAACCCAAACCATTCTGTGATTCTGTCATTCTATGATTATGTAGTAAAAAAAAGGTTTGTATTATTTAAAATAATAATATAAACCCTGCAATATTAAAGCTTTATAGAACAGGTGGTTCAGAATCTTCCTGGTTACAATAGGTGATTTTTTTGGTCAGCCAGTGGGATGGATGAAGGATTCAGCTGAAACTTGGGACTGCTCCAGTGCAGGGAAATTTAGTATGTGTCTCTTGTCTGGGCTGGGAAAGGGAATTTACTACAAAATAATTTGGAGAGCGGATTTACAAGCTGGCAGTGTGCTTACTCCTACAGATACCTGTGTTATTCCACTGAGCATGGCAAATGAGGAGAGCTTAGGAGCAGGCTCCGTGTGGCACAGCTGTGTCTTCTGCAGCAGACAGAACCAAAAACCTTGTCTGCTTGTGGATTTACCTGAGCTAACCAGAGCTAAATTTCCACAGATATACCCAGGGATATGAACAAGCAGCTAAATGCTTTTTTTTTCCTTTTGTCCATAGGAAAACCGTCCAATCCCAGAACCAGGTCCTAATGGTAGGTCTATAGATGACTGATTCTGGTTGCTTTCTTTAGTTCTCTCTTTGTTTTCTCATTCTCTTTTGTTGCTCCTTGATAATATAAAATATTTCTGAGGAAGTACAAAATCATCCAAAAAACGATTGTGTGGCTGAAACAGATAATGCTGCTTTTCCAGCTGAAAAGAAAAGCTGGAGCAGTCACAGATAAACCCCTTTATCTGGGTTTTTTTGCTTCCTGTTCCATCAGTTCGTGTATGTTACAGTAAATGGCTCTTGGGACATGTCAGATGATCTTATGCAGGACTAAACATTAACAGGATGGGCATATGGGCTGATAGAAATTTGATTCACTAACTCTCTGGGGCTGAAATCTTAGCTTTGGGAGAAGGGAAAATTAAATGGACTTGCTGTTTTATTCCTGCTCCAGCAATAATAACGTCCCTCTTAAATTGTATTACTTTGTTGACCATATTTTTATTGACATTGGCTTTTGTCCTTCCCTATTTTAAGCCTTCTTGCTTTGTGAATCATTGCATGGTTTTGTATTCCAGCCGGTGGCTCATCAATGTGCCACTCTTCTAACGTGTGCACACACAATTCTGGTGTGCTTATTGAATGCCAGTAAGTGTGGAAGTGTCAACACTGGCTTGGCCTTTGCCCTGGGGCCCAGGGACAGCCCACGTGCTGCTCTCCCAGTGCCTGAGAAGGTTGGTTTTTCTACAAGGAACCTTCCCTCCTTTTCTGGCAGAGGTCCTCCTGCGCATGCATTCCGTTGGGATCTGTGGCTCCGACGTTCACTACTGGCAGCACGGTCGAATCGGGGATTTTGTTGTCAAGGATCCCATGGTGCTGGGACATGAAGCTTCCGGGACTGTTGTAAAAGTGGGCTCTGGGGTGACTCATCTGAAACCAGGTATCTGGAACCAAACCCATTTGTTTGTTTTCCTCCTAATCGGTTCCGAGAATGTGTCGATAGCAGGCTGTGGGGTTTTTTCTGTCATGTAAATTTATCTGAAGTTCTGAACTCACAGTGTGACCTCCTTCAAAAAGTGTCACTGCGCTGCAATTAGTCACCCATCTTGGCCGCTAGTATGTGATGTTCCCTATGGTGGCTTTATCCTGGGATATGTTGAGCTGGCCTGGCTGTAGTTTAATGCAGAACAGAGTGTATACTGGTACGAGGTGCCTTTTAAGGAAGCTTGATAAAGCTTCAGAAACCACATCTATAGCTCTTGCCAGCAACCTGCTGTGAGCGTTTCTTCTCTGTGTGCTCTTGAAGGAGCAAATGGCCTCCTGCAGTGCAGAGGTCACTGGAGCAACTGCTCCAGGCCCTGTGGTGGGACCTCCACAGCTCGCTGTCCTCATGAATAGCCTAGAAAATGGACTGAGCAGGGAATTTTGCAAAGTTTGCTGATGACAGCAACTTAGGCAAGGTGGAGATGACATGGGGGAGAGCCAGCAAGAGTTACAGAGAGACCTGAGAGGTGCCAGTGAGATGGCAGGTGAGATTTGATGCAGGTGAGATTCAATGCAAGCAAACACAAAGTGATATCCACAACAGAATAAACAAAACCAGCTTGATATCTAATATGCTGTGCTGACCATCACTGCTGAAGGGTGAGACCTTTGGCTCTGATACTGTGCATAGCAGCACTGGCTCCACAGCAGTGAAAATGCAAATCACTGTTAGGAAGGGGACAGAGACTCAGAGGATGTCAGTGCACATCCTGGAACTGTGCATGCAGTTGGTCTCCTTCTTTCCAAAAGGATGTAAAACAAGTGAGAGAGGTTCAGAGGAGGACAAGGAGATAACGACATGTGGAGCAGCATCTCTGACAAATGTCCAAGTCAGGAACTCGAGCTGAGAGCTAGAGAGACAACTCAAGGATGTGAGGGCTGGGAGAACAGGTTGCCTGTTCTCTGGTTGCTCCAGCACCAGAGCAAGGCACAGTGAGGTGCAGCATCCACCTGAGATGTTGCAGACCACGTAGTTTACGTGGTGGAAGGAGGAAGTTGTTGTTGAGTGTTACTAAATACAAACGAACCCACTTGCAACTTGGGAGGGAGGCCTCACAGCTGCGTATAATGTGAGCTTGGGAGAGTATTCAGGATGTGCTTGTCCTGCCTCTGTCCTGTCAGACACCTGTTGTTGGCCAGCTCAGAGGAGATGCAGTGGCCTCGATGGCTCTTTACTTCCATCTTGCTTATCCCTGTGTCTGCCTGAAAGCCTGTTGGTGGAGGGCTTTGCTCAGAGGTTTGGCTCTGATTCCTCTGCCTAATAAATGTGAGGCTTTGTGTCCCTTTTGTACTTGCAAGTTGTACTATGCTCACACTGTTTTCTCTGGTCCATCCTGCTTTGTGACTGCAATTAAATAATAGCTCTTTGTCGTGCAGCATGTGTGCTTCCAGCACCTTGGGCCACTCTGTTGCAGCACCAAACTGTCGCCGTTCCCAGATAAATCCTGGCAGCTCTTAGGTGTTCTGCACCTTAAACTTCCTTCCCTGTGAGGGTGGGGAGGCTCTGGCACAGGTTGCCCAGAGAAGCTGTGGCTGTCCCATTCCTGGAAGTGCTCAAGGCTGTGTTGGACAGGACTTGGAGCAACCCAGTCTAGTGGAAGGTGTCCCTGCCCGTGGCAGGGAGTGGAACAAGCTGAGCTTTAAGGTCCCTTCCAACACAAATACATCTGTGATTCTATGATTCCCAAGAAATAGCCCTTTCCAGCTGGCAGCGTGGTGGCTAGCCAAGCTCACCTGCTCTATCCTCAGTGTTTCCTCTTCTACAGATTCAGCAAAATACCTGGTCACAGTGTGATTGCCTGGGGGCTGCCCGTTCATCTGCTGAGGTTGGCTGCAAGGCAGCTGGAGGGAGGAGTGTGTGGGGCTGAGCTTCCACCTGTGCCTGTGCCTCTGAAACACCATCTCTTTCCAAGTACCTGGGAAGATCTTGGTGATGAGGCTGCTGTGAAGGGAGTTGGAAACCAGCCTGGTGTGTGCAGCAAGACCTTCCTCATGTCTCTCCTGCCAGTGTTTCTGTGGTTTTTGGTGCTACTCCTACTTGTGTACTACCCTGTCCCTGACCCACTCCATCTGCTTTCATCCTGGCAGGTGACCGTGTGGCCATCGAGCCGGGTGTCCCACGGGAAATGGATGAATTCTGCAAAACTGGGCACTACAACCTGTCCCCGACCATCTTCTTCTGCGCGACACCCCCCGACGACGGGAACCTGTGCCGCTACTACAAGCACAGTGCGAGCTACTGCTACAAGTCAGTCCATGCTCCCTCCACTGAGAAATATACACTCCCTGGGGGGAGATTAGCTGCAGCAATCACCTCTTGGCCCTTTGGAACACTCTTTATGTGATCCCAACAGGTTTTATTGCTTTCTGATCCATAAATAATATGCCTAAGCTTGGATGGCAGCCACTTTGCAAAGGGTTTGTCAGGCAGACAGTTTATCCCCTCAGGTGCCAGACATAAACATTTCTTGCATGTCTCCTGGGATGTCACCCTGGTTTACCCTTTAATTATTTTCCTTTTCCTATTTGCTCCCTGCTCTTGGTTTCTCTCCTGTCTCTTTTCATATCCTTGCCTTCCTAGGCTGGTGCCTGAAGGTCTTTGTCTGATTCTTTGAGCTCAGTTTTGCTGCTGCTTTTCAGGAAACCCCAGGGTGACTGCTGACATCTCTCTCTGTCATTTGAAACAAACTCATCCCACTTCAAGACGAGCAGGAACAGAAAGCAGTGGTCCTGCTGGGCTGTTTTTCCATGTGTCTCTGAGTGTCTCCACTAAGCTACCAGCATTACAACATATCTGTTTTCATGTCCAGTTCAGCAAACTTGAATATGTTATTAATTGTGGCTGCACTGGCACATTTGCTTAGAAGCAAATCTGTGCTTAAACACTCTGGCAAATCACAGAATCCCAGAAGGGTTTGGTTTGGAAGGGACCTTAAAGCTCTTCCCATTCCACTCCCTACCATGGGCAGGGACACTTTCCACTATCCCAGGTTGCTCCAAGCCCTATTCAGCCTGACCTTGAACACTTCCAGGGACGGGGCAGCCACAGCTTCTCTGGGCAACCTGTGCCAGAGCCTCAAATACTCCCAAGACCTGAAAAAACTTGTACGACATTATACCCACTTTAAGTGCCTTTAACAAGGAGTTAAAAATAGCCCAAGTAGTGTCCCCCTGAGGCTGCTCTACCTGTGGAGCTTGTTCTTTTTCAGTGTGTATGGAGCTGGTACTTCCATGAGCAGGAATGTCCTTGGGATGGATCTCTGGTGTCTGCATGGAAAGTGTTCAGGATCACGTCAGTTGGAAGGAGGCACTTGACTGCTCTTCTCCTGAGAGTCCTAGGCAGGAAGCTTTCAAAGCAGATACCAAGCAGCTGCTGTCAGGATGAGGTGCTGGTCTGGATGGGATTAGCATCTCACTGTCCAGACCCGCTGTCATCCATTTCCTGTGTATCAAAATAACATTTTCTGACAACATCACAAGTTTTTACTTGAGAGGAAGTGGCTGGTTTGTAGCTGGCTTCTTCCAGGCTTTTGCTTTTTTTCTCCAATTTGATTAAATATTACTTTGGCTATTTTATTTTATTTTATTTTTAAGCTTTGGGATGCAAAGCCTGGACCTGGTGCTCCCAGTTTCAGACCAGCAGTGCTGTGGCTGGCTCATGTAGAGCAGATTCCCTGGCATGCTCTCACTCTGCCAGCACAGATTTGCTAAGAACAGATGATGGCTGAGCTCGGTGAGCTTTTGCACATTTGGGCAGTTATTGTGTGTCTTGCTGGTGGACAGATGCTGTGCTGGGTGCTCTGAGTAACCTAATGGAGGTGGGATCATGCTGTGAAGCTGCCCTCCCCATTGACAGGGCAGTGCCCAAACTCAGCAGTAGCAAACGTGATGCCAAACTCTGTGACAACAGAACTCTTGGAGTCAGACCTTCAAAGCCTCTTGGAAACAAGGGGTATGCAGGTATCTTACACCTGTCTTCCCACAGCCATCATTTCCATTTCTTTGGCTTCACATTGGCCTGGCTGAGCTCTGACCTTGAGCTTCCCAGTGCTGTCACAAAGACCCTCCTGGCAGGGACAGCTCCCAGAGCAGTGTGAGAACCCACACTGGTGGCTTGCTGGTGGGCAGCGTTGTGGGGCTGAGATTTATTTCTTTCAGCAGTTCAGAAGGGTTTCGCTTCCTCTGCTTTTTTCCATTGCTTCTGTTGGCTGTGTTACAGGGCTATTTGTGTCCAAAAGGTGTTTGATACCCACTGCACACATTGTCCCTGCCTGCTGGGAGGGTGCATGCTGGGACCAGTCCTCTGCTTAAAACACTTGGTGCATCAGGGAAGGTGATCCTGGGTGTTACGGGGAGACCTGGCTCTGGCTGCCTTTCCTGGTGGCATCACCTTTGGCAGCAGGATGTTTTCTAAAAGCTGATTCAACCCTGGGGAGGAGTCTGGGAGCTCACTGCTGGGTGAGCCATAGGGCAGCTTTGGGGTGGTACATGTGCAACTGCGGGGTTTATTCCAAAGGGAATGAGTGGCAAAGGAGTCCTTGCTGACTCACCAAGTACTGGAGAGTTGATGTGGGGAAGTTTGTGGGTCCCTGGGTATGGTGTGTGGGCAAACCTCACTGATAAATGGTTCAGGTGCACTTGGTGCTGCTTCACAGGAGGAAAAGAAGCAATGGAACCTCTTGAGGCATATTCCAGCATATTTCTCTGACCACAGGTGGCACTGTGTTTTGCCACTGTGTTTTACACCCGTGTTTGGTCTTTGAGTGTTGTGGCTTTCCTCATCACCCTCATAAACTACATTGGTGACTGTTCCTTGTGTCCTATTCCTGCAGGCTTCCAGATAATGTCACCTTTGAGGAAGGAGCCCTCATCGAGCCCCTCTCGGTGGGAATCCATGCCTGCAAAAGAGCAGGAGTCACTCTGGGAAGCAAAGTCTTCGTGTCTGGCTCTGGTACAGTGATCATAGTCAGTCCTTGTGTTCCCTGCCTGCTGGGAGGGGATGGACAGGCTCAGGCTCTGCTCCTGGGCTCTGCTGTAAGGGTGGGTCATGGCAGAGCCACGGGCGGTGTGAGGGGGACCTTGAGGCTGCCAAAGCCTCCTTTGGCCAGGAGCACGCTGAGCCTCTGGGCATGTTCAGAGGTGGGGCTGATGCTGGCTGGCAGGGGTACATGTTCTCTTTCTCCCCTCTGTACCCAGGACCAATCGGCCTCGTGAATGTGATTGTTGCTAAGATGATGGGTGCAGCAGTCGTGGTAGTCACAGGTAAGTCCTGTTAGCCCTTTCAGAGTGTGCCTGTTTCCCACCATACAGAATCACAAAATCAATAAGGGTGGGAAAAAACCACTTAGATCATCGAATCCAACCATTAACCCAGCACTGCCAAGCCCAGCTATGTCCATATAAGTGCCTCATCCACATGTTTTTTGAACAGTTCCAGGGATGGTGATTCCACCACTTCCCTGGACAGCCTGTTCCAGTACCTGACTACCCTTCCGGGGAGGTTTGATCTTAGCAGGTTATTTTTATCTCTGGTAGTGCTGCATGATGGCCCAGACAGAGTTTGCCCACTGTTTTCTGTGTGCAGCCACACTGTGCATCTCCACTTGTCTTTCTCTGCCCTTCTGTCTGCTCCTGCTGGGGGTTTCATTTTTCACTGATTATCCACAGTGACTGAAATGGCCTTTTCAGGGTCTCTGCACTTCAGAAATGGTGTTCCTTGCACAACTGTATCCTGAAGGTTTCTATTTGAGCTGCTGCTTGCAGCTGTGTCTTTGTCCAGCTGTGTCCAGAAAACCTCTGGGGAAGGAGATCCCATTTTTCTAGATACCTTCTCCAGGTTTGCATCTCTTAATGATGAAGATTTTCTAGGATCCACTCAGAAACTCATTTATGGACATTTCCCCTTGATGCAAGAACTGAAATGAGTCTTCACCACCTTTGCAGCTGCCCTTCAGGTTGTTGAGACAGCCATTCTATGCCCCCCTTTTTTTGCCATGCTAACCTAGCCCAGCTCCTCCTAGCTCTCCTCTAAGGTTCAGGCCCTCTCTCTCTGTAGCTTGCCCAGAAGGATGGAGAGCTGGAGTAACCTCAGGATGTTCTCTGGTTGAAATTTCCACCTGGGGGTTGAGCAGGGTCTGGAAATGGTGCTTCCAGCTCCCACTATGACTCTTCAATCTTTCTGAGTGGTGATGGCCAGGAGGAGCAGTTAGAGGTGCCAGTGGACATTGAGCACAGATTGCTGCAGTTTTTATGTCAAAGCCTTAAAGGATCTTGACCTTTCAGAAGGCTGTTACCTCCCATACTTTGAGCCAGGTGCATTTTTGATCTTTCCATTACTGTGTTGCTTGACCACTTTGGGTCAAGAGATAAAATTGAGGTCCCACCCTCTTGCCTTCACAGAAACATCCTTCCATAGTAGCTCAGGGCAAAACACAAGGCACATTATTGCCTTCTCCTCCCTTAATCCTTTTCCTGTCGAGTCCAGGGCATTTTTAGCTGTGCTGGCCTCACCCTGCAGGTATGTGTGCTTGATGGATGTGATCGGTCCACACCTCAGATTTTTGAAGTGTTGTCATTTGAGGATGATGTTTGCTGTAGCAGGAAAAACAACTCTGCCTCCTGAATCATGCAGGATTCAGGCACGAGGAACCTTGTGCCCAGCTGGGCTGGTGCAGGGGCTGGGGGTGGCCCGTTCCCTGGGTGGGGAAGGCTTGGTGAGTGGGGGTTGATGGGGCTGAGGCAGCTGGCTCAGCCTGCCCCTCATTCCTGCTCCAGCCTGGGTGTGTCTTCCCGCTAGTATCAGGAGCTGCTGCTGCTGGGGACCTCGGGCAACCTGAGCTGGCTGTCATGTGCCACAGGAGGTTCCTGGTGCTTGGTTTGTAGGATCAGCAAGCTTGCATACATGGAATTACCCTTTCTTATCTTTATGTGCTAGCCTAGGTACTGATTCAGACTCATGGATGTCTCTTCCACATGAGAGGAGTTTGGCTGAGGTGCTCAAAGACACCCATGAAGGTGCTGTCCCAAGTCAAATATTTGTGCGTGACATGGGCTGAGGAATGGGTTTGGTTTGGCTTGTTGCTGCTGGAGATTTTGCTGCCAGTCTCAAGGAACTGCTTTTTGTTTTGTCTTTAGAAGCCAACACCTGTGAGGCGCCTGTCTGCCCACAGAGGCCCTCTTGTACTTTGCTACCAGATTATTTGAATTCATTGCCCTGTGTTTTTATCATATGTCTGTGAGGAGCTTTGTCTGTGCAGCACTTATGGCTTTGAAAGTTTGTGTTTGTTTTGACAAGCTTCTCACAGGTATAGAAATATTTAGAAAAGCTTTTTTTAGTGAGAACTCACCTCCTACAGCTTCTATCTTTGGCTTGCCTGGAGTGTTTGATATGTTTAATGGACTCCAGTTGGGTGAGAAGATCAATTTGTTTCATGGGTCCTCATCTACTCTTCCAAAAGGTCTGTGCCTTTCTCCACTCCACTCCTGAGTGGGTGTGATTGATATTTATGGGCAACCTTCTCCTGTCCTTCTGCCTTGCTGTTGCTGTAAAAAGCTGCTTTTCTCCTTAGATACATGTAAAAGATCAGCCTTCCTTCCCAGTAAGTGAAGGGGCAGTTTAGGTGCTCATGCTGGGCTGTCTTGCATTGCACTGTCTGCCACTGAAGGTGCACTTAATAATTCCTACTTAAGGGAAATTATTCTCCTTGTTCTATCTGAATCTGAAGTTCTGGGTGTTGAGGCCTCCAGAAACCTTGGAATTTAAGGTCAGGGGAGGTGAGTAACTGTACAGAGCTCAACTCCTTTGAGAAAGAAGATCAACCCAGAAAATCTGGGAATAATCAAGAGTATTTATTTCCCTGTTAAATTGGCTCATAAACCATCATAAGAAGCTTAAGGGTAATTTGATAACTTCATTGGAAGCAATCCAAACTTTAATTAGCTCCAGGGGCTGGGAAGTGAAAACAAATTTCTGACTAGAGGCAAGATGCAAGCCATTAATTGTTTAATTGACCAGTTTCCCAAGAGCTGTGTGGGTTTAAAGTCCAAAGGACTTGATCCTTCCCAAGACTCACAAGTGTCTGGAGCTCTGAACAATCCATTAACCTGCAGATCTGTCTGCTTCACTAAGTGCTTCCTGGTGATTCAGGTGTACTGAGATGTTATTGCAGCCCTGGCCAGGGCTGTCAGTGTTGCTGCTGCATTCCATGTGCTGCTTAGAGCCAGGGCTTCCTTCCCGAGCAGGTCAGCAAACCAGAGGCCAGCTACAGGGAAGATGTGGGATTTTTTGCTGCCTGAGAGTGATTTTGTGGTCACTTTGAAATGCACTGGCTGCCTTGTTATTCTAGGACACTGCCTGTGGCTTATTTCTGCCAGAGAGAAAGTATAAAATATATAAAATATGTAAAATATAGAATAGAATGTCTCTAATATTTTATATTGCTATATATTATACATATGCAATATTTTTAGTATATATTTATAATTTAAAATACATTAGTGACTCAGGAGATGTTAAAAATGGTAGAATCCAGCTGTGTCTGCTGTGAGCTGGTATTGTGAGACCAAACTTCACAGGGAGTTTAGTCATTACTTGAGGGGACTGTTGAACCCCTGTGCTCTCCTTGCCATACACTGAGATTTGGGAGACACCAACCATGCTGGGTAAAAGTGTTTCATAGCACTTGAAGTGCCTCAAAAAGCTCCTGGCCATGCAATTGGTGCATGGGAGGTCTCTGAGTGCAGCTCAGCCGGGGTCAAGCATGACCCCACACACGGTCTGGAGCCCAGTGCTCAGAGCTTGGGAGGGACAGATGTGACTCCTGCAGCCACAGGAATGAGCCCATGTTAGGGCTTCCAGGGTGATGCTGCCCTTTCTTTTCAGCCTTGGCTTTTCCTCTTTTGTCTGCATTTTATTACCTTTTGTTACCCCTTCTTGAAACGCCCTCCACAGCTCTCCTGGGTGCTCAGCTTGGTAGGTGTGCCCACACTTGGCATCCCGAGCCTTCCGGCTGCCCGTGGGGGCTTGTCTGTCATCCTGCCTGCCACTGAGTGCCCGTCCATCCCCTGCCTTGCCAGTGAGTGCCATCATTGTTGCTGTGGGATGGGCAGGGTAGAGCCTCTGGCCTGGCTCACTCCCAGGACTGCGGCTGACTCAGAGCAGCTCATGTTGGAGAACTGGCCTTATCCTCCTCCTCTTTCCCTTGATATTCTCACCCCACCCCATCTCTGACTTCTCTGAAGTCTGTGCCCTGGTGAGAGGCGTGTTTTCCTCTTTGCTGTGTGTGCCTCTACCACAGGCATTGTTTTCTGAGTCTTCAAGCCCAGGACCTCTGGGAGGAGACCACCCCTCAATTTTGGGTGTAGGAAGTCTTGGCTGTTACATCTTTTCCAGTGCCAGCATGCAGACCCCTGTAGACCACTGCTTTAGTGTAGGGAAAAGAGGTGATTCCTTGCTGGCAAATCCCAGTCTTCTCCTCAGCTGTCCACATCTTTATCTCCAGAGGTGGCCTGGTTACCAGTGGTGCCTGGAGAGGAATAGGTGGCTTTCTTCCAGGAGATGTGGGATGCTCCAGCAGGACAGCTTGGTCCATGGTACAAACCCCCTGTGGATCTTCAGGTGATACTTACAGCCCTGTCAAGATCCCTCAGAACAGAGTACAAGAGTACAGCCATGCCCTCACAGATTTTTATCATCGCCAGCTTTCTTGCTCCGTGTTAATGGAGTGTCTCAGGTCCACCTTGTTACCAGATCCACTCCCTTTTTCTTTATGGGCTTGCCTGCTCATTCATCTGTGACAGAAACTGTCTGAGAGATGCTCAGCAGCCTCCAGAGCTGCGACAAGGAGGGTAAAGAGCAGGACAGGTCTGTGACACTGCAGACACACTAAGTGTTTACAACTAATGCACTTTGCTCAGCTGAAGGCACCCGCTGAGGGTTCCTTGAGGAAGCCCTTGGAGAGCTCATGGTCTGTTCTCATTGTGTAGTGTTAGAAGTGAAATGGCCACATTAATGATCCTCCGAGCCTGTTGCCTCCTGTTGGAAAGATTTCTTGGTGCTGTCCAGAGCCAGGTGATTTCTGGGCCATCGAGGAGCAGGGTCGGAGCAACCTTGCCCCTGGCTTGTGCTCTTTGGGAGGTGTCCTTTAGGGTGGGAGTAAATAATGTGGACAGCCAAGAAGGAAAAATACAAGAGTGGTGGGGGTTTGCCTCGTTGTAGGCTCTTCCCCAGGCTAACTCACTGAGTGTGTGCCATGGGGTGTTGTACAGTCCATTCTCACTAGAGCATGAAGATCCCATGGGAATCAGTGGAGCCGCTTCATCAGAGTCGCTGCCAGAGAGGCACTGGGCAGTGCAGCCACAGCCAGAGGCAGGTTTAGGTAGGACACAGCTGACTCTGGAGGAGGTGCCCTGTCTGCCCTGGTCTCCTGCTGCCTTTTGTCTTTGCCTGCACTGAGTTCCTCTGCTCTGCTGTGTCAGCACAGCAACCAGGACAACCACAATAGCTTGGCCACAGCTGTTCCTAATCTGGTTCCTTCTTGTGGTGTCCCTGCAGTGCCCTTTGGAGTTAAGCTTGGCCTTCTAGTTTGTCTTGATGCACTCTCAGTGTTCTGGCAGTACCAAAGAGAAACTGGGCCATCTACAATCTGTTGGTCTTAGAAGACACTTCCCCAGTCCAGTGGTGGTGGCTGTTCCTTCACTCAGGCATTGCTGTGCATGGTGTAGGTTTTACCTGTGGGTTTGTGCTTCAGCCTCTTTGAAGCACATCCTCTTCTGCAACTGGGGAGCCTTTGGCATCTCCTGTGTCATTAAGTTGCCCTGGTCGCTCACCCTTCATCATCCTCACCATCTGGAGCCCCCAGCACAAGAAAGATGTGGATCTGTTAGAGCAGGTCCAAAGGAGGGGAGTGAAGATAATAAAGGGGAGGGCTGGAGCCTGTCTGCTCTGGAGCCAGGCTGGGAGAACTGGGGGTGTCCAGCCTAGAGAAGAGAAGGCTCCAGGAAGAACTTAGACCCCCTTCCAGGGCCTAAAGGGGCTCCAAGAGAGATGGAGAGGAACTTGGATCAAGGGCCTGGAAGCACAGAACAAGGAGGAAAGGCTTCCTGCTGCCAGAGGGCAGGGTTAGATGGCATATTGGGAATAAATTCTTCCCTGTGAGGGTGGTGACGCCCTGGCACAGACTGGCCAGAGCAGCTGTGGCTGCTGCATCCCTGGAAGTGTTCAAAGCTGGACAAGGCTTGGAGCACCCTGGTCTAGTGGAAGGTGTCCCTGCCCATGGCAGGGAGTGAAACTTCAAAGTAGAGTGGAGCTTTGAAGTCCCTTCCATCCCAAAGTATTCCCAGATTTTATGATCATTCTCTGCCTGCCAAGAAGGAGTGAATCTTCACCTCTTCTGGTTGTGCACTGCCCTGTGCACACATGTAGTGAGCAGATGCCAGGTTCAGGTTCTTCCTCCTCTTTCACATAATACTCCAGTTCTTGACTTGGTTTTCTTCCCACAGACTTATCTGCCTCTCGCCTGCAAAAAGCCAAGGAGGTGGGGGCAGATTTCACCATTCAGGTGAAGAACGAGACCCCGAAGGAGGTGGCCTCCAAAGTGGAAAGTGTGCTTGGCTGCATGCCTGAGATAACTGTGGAGTGCACAGGAGTGCAAGCCTGTATCCAGGCTGGAATTTATGTGAGTACCACTTGATCCGAAGGCAGACCAGAGATGGTGTTGGTCTGGGTTTTTTTGAGATGGTTCAGTGAATGACCTATTTCACTCCCACAGCTTAATTTAGGTGGGCTTGGTGTGGAGAGAGAAGCTGCTCCTTAGACAGTAAACTAAGAGAGACAGTTATAAGTGTTAACATAAGTATGGGGATAATTGATAATTGATCTGATACTTGGGTGCTTAACCACTTACCAAGGAGAGTCCAGTAAGATCCCCAAGCCCAGGGAGTAGGACAGCACCTTCCATTGAGGTTATGTCCAAATAAGAAGAGTAATGAAGAAAATTAATTCCAGAAGCAATGAAAAAAGCAATTAAGAAAGGGATGTTTTGCTGTCATGAACATCCTAACAGGAGGTTGGGGGGAAGGTTAATGTGGAGTTTCACAGTGAAGGGACAGGAGGGGAATGGGACAAACTGCAAAAAGAGACATTCCAGTAGAGCATCAGGCTCTTAGTTTTAAGTCTCTCCCACTGAAATCCCAAAGTACTTTCTGTAGTCCTAAATGCCAGCCATCTTTCAGAATGAGGTTTTCAGAACAGGAATTTCGGATTCCTACCAAAATCCGTCAGAGATTTTCAAAAGATTGCATTTTTTGCTTTGATTACCACATGTTTCACTCTTGCAGACTCCTGACAGCATCCTGCCTCTCCCTGGCTTCTCTGCCGTGAACAAAGCCCAAAGAGTGGCTTTATTTTTGACAGACCCCGCACAGGCTCCTGCAACTGTGTTCTGCAGAATGTAACCTGTTTGTGTGTTTGATCTCCAGGCCACTCGTTCTGGTGGGACCTTGGTTCTGGTGGGGCTGGGGCCTGAGATGGTGACGGTGCCCATCGTGAACGCTGCCGTGCGGGAAGTGGATATCCGTGGGATATTCCGCTACTGCAACACGTGAGTCTTGTGCAGGGGGGGCTGATGTGTCTCCAAGTTAAAATTCTCCCGAGCTGTTCTTCCTTGCTAATGGAGGAAGTCTCTTTTCTCAATCTGTAGCTCTCCAGGAAAGATTCATGGGATGTTGTCATGCTCCTTCTTAAAATGAGAAGTGTTACTAAGTAGGCATTTTGGGAAGTAGATTAGCTGCTGCATCCCTTTGTATCCCTGTTGCTCTAATTTGGCCCATTCATGGTTGGACTTGATGATCTTGGAGGCCTTTTCCAATCTCAGTGTTTCTATGATTCTAAACGGAGTGGCAGCACAATCCATAGGAGGGACTCTGTGCCAGAGAAGAGGCTGGAAGCTGACTGAGGCTTTTGCTTTTTTCTCCCTGCACTGAGTCCATGAGTTTGAGCTCCACCATGGTCAGTGTGCAGGCAAGAGACCGGAGCAGGGCAGTGTTGGTTTTCATTCAGGGCTTCCAAAGTAGTAATTTCCTGTGATTTTCACTTACTTCCTGTGATTTCACTTACTCTCTCAACTGTCTGCGTAGCTCTGTCTTGTCAGAGCTCAACAGCCCAGAGCATCTGGCTTGTCCCATCTCCCATACCAGACACTTGAGGCTCCCTCCCCAGAAGATCCTTTGCAGGCAAAGCTTCCCTGGGCTGAGGAAATAACTGTGATGATCCAGGCTGCTCCATGCTCTTTTCCTGGACTCCAGACTAGCGGCTGCTCTCATCCCCTGCTCTCTGCTTCCCTTGCAGGTGGCCTGTGGCCATCGCTCTTCTCGCATCCAAGCGGATCAACGTCAAGCCCTTGGTCACGCACCGTTTTCCCCTGGAGAAGGCTCTGGAGGCCTTTGAGACCACCAAGAGGGGTGAGGGGGTCAAAGTCATGCTGAAGTGTGACCCCACCGATCAGAGCCCCTGAGCTGTCCCAGTGCCTGGCACTCATCCCTGCTGCTTGTAACTAGAAAATCACATGTAGTGAGGGTGAATGGTACTGGGATACACCATTAGAGCATTAGCAGGTAACTACAAATGGACAACCAATAGTTTGAATCAAAATGCTGAATTAGAGATGATGGTTTGCACAGTTGGTGGCTCTTCTTCACAGACCACACATGCAGGAGAGCCTGGCCAGGTTCCTCTGTGCCAGGGAGGGTGTCACTGGCATGTGGCACAGCAAGGGTGGAGGTGCTGGCACTCCCCCTTCCCATCCCACACTCCCCTGGCTGCAGCATTTCCTGCATGGCAATCCCTGGATGCAAGATAGCCCTGTGTGAATATCTCCCTTTCCCTCGTGGGTGCTCAGGGACTGTACAGCCTGTGCAACAAAGCCTGGCCCTCCTCACTCCATGGAAAGCACTGGCACATTCAGGTCATTCTCTCCACGCTCTTCTCAAAGCTCAGAAATGGGGTTTTTGTGCAACTTGGCAGCCAACTGGGACCATGTCTGCTGTGTCACCCCCCCAGCAGCTCCACGTTTGACCACTGCAGGCAGGGAAACTGGGACTGCTGAGAGCCCTGTCCTTATGTGCCTCCCATGAAGGGGCTGTTGGGGGGCACAGCTGCTTTTGATGTGGAGGGGAGCACAGATGAGACATGAGGGGACAGCATCACTCAAAGGTTTTACCACTGCAAACAGATCATAATTATTTGGGAATATCAAGCCTTCCTGCTGAGTTTGTGAGCCACAAACAAGGTACTGACAAGGTAGAAAAAATCTAATCTTTGATTACAGCCATGTTAATTTTAGTACTGAGAGATCAGTTCCTTCCTTGGGCTGGTACTGAACTTTCCTCAATAAATTCTGACTGCCTGAGACCTTCCAGATGTGTCCCTTGAAGTGTGGGGTGGTGGGTTGGAGGGGTTTGCAGCAGACTGTGCAGACCTAAGCCTCGCCAGGGTACAGGTTGAGCTCAGTGTTGGCAGGACTGTGAAACCTCAAACGACCCAACCACTTGCAAATGAAATCTCATGTTTATTCCAGATGTGGCCAAGTTAATCCTGGCAGAGATAGAAGGCCCCAAGTCTATGCTGAATTTTACAGGGATGAGACATAACCCAGGGGAACTTTCCGTAGCTGGAAGAAGTGGTCAAAATATGTGCTCAGTCCATTCCCATGCTAGGAGGAACCCTGTTGGCATGGCTGGGGATTCACCGGCCATCCCCATTGGCATGGCTGCAAGACCAGTGGCCGTTGCAAGATTGTTCTTGCTGGGAAATGGAGACTTCCTCTCTGTAGTCTGAGGGGGCTGTTTAGCATCCTGAGGGCTGGAGCTATTCCCACAGCTCAGCCTGGCTGGGCTCCTTGTCTGATCTGCTCCCTCATCAGGTCTTGCTGGGGGCATTGACACTGCGGGGGCATTGCTGGGGGCAATAGGTCTGGTGGGCATAATCAGTGGGGCTGTACCTGTAATCCCCCACCCCTGACTCCACGTATGTTGCCAGTGCGAGGGAAACTCTCTCCAACCTAGCCCATTTTCCAGTGGGCTGGAGTGCATGCTCCGTGCCAGGAGCAAGGCCAGCACTATGCCACAAGTATTACAAGTCTCCAGGTGACCGAGACCCAACTACAGGAGGCAAGAAAGTGTTTTAAGGCTTCAATCAGTTTTATTTGAGCTCAACCACAGCCTGCAAAAGCAGCAGTGATGCAAAGCCAGGCATTACTTGAACAAGCACAACTGATTCCTGATTGAAGGACTGCCACTGCTGGAAGAAGCCAATGCAAACACAACTAAGGCCCTGGGTTTGCAACCCAGGGAAGGCTCGGAGAGTTAACAAGCAGGCACTGAAGAGTATGTGAGGAAAGCTGTTTCAAGAAGAGGGACAGCGGGGAGCTCGCTGGCTCCTCACCCCATCTGTTCACCACATGGGTCTTGGAACAAAGTGCTGTGAATTCAGGTTGTGCAGGCACCAAGCTGTTCCCCAAAGCTGGTCAGAGACATTTCCTGAGTCCCCCAGCAAGAGCACAAGCTCTGTCTTGTGCAATTAAGGTGGCAGAGCTGGGTTTAACTCAGTGGGTTTTCTGGATTGGGACACACCAGCCTGACCATGGGTGTGGGGCTGCAGGGATGTGTGGATGGTAGCAGGATGCCCTGGGCTCAGGGGTTCACACTGGGGCCATGTAGGGCAGTGCTGGGATGGCAAGGCTTTGCTATCACACTGGTCTCTGCTCTGTGGGTCTCAGTATCCCTGCTCTCGGCTGTGGATGGCTTTCACCTGGAGAAGGTGGTGGGTGGGAGCCCGGGACCATGGCCACTTGAAGTATTGCTGCTAGGTGCTGGGGTGAAAAAATGCAGCTGCAGCCAGAGGGTGGAACAGTGTGGGGTAGGGTCAGAAATTCTCATAGTGATGTGCAAAGTAGGTCTGGTCCTTCTTGTTCATCTGCCGGCAAGCCTGCTCCACACTCTTGGTCATCCCAGGCGGGCCACAGCTGAACACCCCAATCTTTTGCACCTGGGGAAGGAGGGAGTCGAAGGGGTTAGACTGCAGCACCAGTTCTCCCCTCAGTCCAGCCCCTCTTGATCCCTTGCTCTCTGACAGCTTTGGGCATGGATGCTGGCTGAGCATGTCTCAGCCTCCAGAGGCTTTTGGGGAGGTTGTCACATTCCCACGGAGCTGCCAGGGCCATGGAGGAAGGATGGGAGCCCCCCAGCTCAGGTCAGTGGTTGCAGCTGGGGTCCTGCAGTAGCAGGGGATGGGGCATTGCTGACTCTTGCAGCTCAGCCTGGCTCCAGTGGGAAAGGATAATTCATTCCCCTTCTGCTCTGTTCTTGAGGCAGATGCCACTGAGGTCTCCAGGATCTTGGGGACAGGCTGGGACCAGTCCTCCACAATGGCCAGTGGGTGCACCTCCTCCTGTCCCCAGCCAGACACTGACCTCAGGGTGCACCTCCTGCAGCGAGTTGAAAAAGGGCACGAAGGGAGGGCGCCCAAAGTGAGTGATGGAGCGCAGCCCCGTGAACAGGCTCTTGTTCAGCACCTTCTGGAAGTGCCGCTCACAGATGTACTGAAAGAGAGATTGGTGTGCGTCAGATGGCCCAGCACAGCCCAGCATAGCCCTGCAGAGCCTGGCATGGCATGGCTCGGGATCCTCCCCATTGGCTGTCCAGGCTCACCAGCATGGTGGTGCGCAGATCGAACTTCTCGGCCAGCTGTGTGATGTAGATGTGCACAGAGACCAAGTCGTTCTTGTCTGATTCTTCCACCTCCCGGATGATGTCCGTCAGCCACTCAAACTGCCGCTGCGTGCGCGTCACCCAGATGAAGTAGATCTGTGGCACATTGGAATGAGGCCCAGAGAGGGGCCAGCATGCTTATGAATGTCCATAGACTTCACAGAGGATTTTACCCCCAGCAGCAGCAGGAGGCATCTCAGAATCACAGAATCAATTAGGTTGGAGATCTCTGAGATCATCAAGTCCAACCTCTCAGGGGGGCTTGTCTCTCAGATACTCTTACCTTCTTACACAGCAGCTTGGAGTTTATGGATGACTTGAAGACCAGGTCCTTGAGAATGGATGCGAAGGGTGTCACCCCGATGCCTCCTCCCACCAACACTGACACCTCAAACTTGTGCCACTCCTGGTGGCCCTCCCCAAAGGGCCCGTCCAGGTAGAGCTGGAAGGGAGTCAGCTGTTAGCAGAAGTCTGTGCTTGCCCAGGTCTTGGAAGCCCTCAGGGCTGGAGAAGTGCCTCAGGCTTGGCACAACCCGTTGCTGAGATGCTCTTGGGCTCAGATGTCCCCCATGGTCTCACCTTGGGCAGTGTGCCGAGGAGGGCCAGGTTCTTGGGAGAGTAGAGTTCCCTCAGACGGGTGGTCCAGGGCCCAACGGCGCGGATGTGCAGGCTCAGCGTGTCTTCGTGTGGAGCCGAGGTCAGTGTGAAGGGGTGGTACTCGGTGGTGCCCAGGCCCACGCAGGCAATGCGCACCCACTGCCCAGACTTATAGTCAAAGTCCTGTGGCCGCTGGAACTGCAGGTGGGTGACACCTGTGGGGAGATGGGGGACAGGGCTCCGTTAAGTTGGAGATGTTGAGGAGTTGGTGTTCCTGCATCACTGCAGCCCCTGATGCTCTTGGGGGGAGCCTGGGCTGGGCTGGCGCTGTGGGCCAGGGATGTTGTGGTACCTGAGGGCAGGAGATCAGCTTTCAACACACTGATCTCCACCTTCTTCCTGCTCAGGCTGTGCAGCTTGTCCACACTGTAGATGAGAGCTGGGATGATGAAGTAGATGTAGAAACGGGGCTGCTGGATCAGTGCATAGCTGCCATGGATGATGACCTGGGCACGGAGCAGAACCCTTTAGCAAGGCGTTTCATCACCCCAGGGATGATTTGCTGACAGCTCAACAGCAATGAGGAGCCAGGACTGGGGCTACCATCTCACTTGGGACTACCCCAAGCTATTCCATCTCATCAGCTGCACTGACTTGACCTACAGGCTTGCAGTGCTTCAGCACCATCCCTCCCTTCCAGCCCAAATCCTTTACCAGGATGTAGAGCACCACGTAGAGGTGGTGAGTGATCCAAAAGCCCTGAAAGCTGACGCGCCGGAAGTGGTGTGTGGCAAACACGTACATCACAGCAAGGACCACGAGCAGCAGCACTCCTGTCATGCCTGTGAGAGGAAGAGCTGAGAGGCCCTGTGGGGGAGAACAGGCCAGCCCCACAGGGGCTCTGACTGGACTGGGCACAGGGCTGCCCATCCTGGGCACAGGTGTGCAGGTCTGTCTGCTAGGTGTTCTCACCCGGAATAGTCTGGAAGAACCACCAGTAATACTTCTGTGGGAGCTGTGACCTGGAGAAGGACAAGAGATTGCACCATGGAGTGACCAGAATGAGCTAATGGTTTCCATTTTCATTACTGTCCCTGACCAGGACACCCTGTCTGGACTCTGGTTCAAATTCCACCTACCCATCATTTGTAAAGACACTGGAGAAGAGGCAGGACAGTACACTGAGAGGTGTGACTGAGAAGATGTAGACATTCACTACGTGACCTGCAGTGTGGAGCACTGTAAGAGGCAAAAACACGGAGAAAGAAGCATCACTTGGTGTGGATGGAGATGTGTCAGACTCTGCTCATGTCCCCAGGGACCCGGAGATTCCTCCTCTTCTGTAGTGCAGGGCATCTATGTCTCTGCAAGATCTTTAAGCTTTTGCCTAGTCCTGCCATGGCGTGGTGGGCTGGTCCTCTGCTTGTGGGTGGCAATCCCCCAGCAGCCCACCTACCTGAGAAAATCAGGGCTGCCATGGCAATCCAGCGGTGGAAGTCGACGGCGGCGTCGAAGGGGATGTAGTGATTGAGGAAGGTCTCCCGCAGGACGGTGATGAGGTTGCGGCACATGGTAAGCAGGATGTAGGAGTACATGAAGGAGATGGAGGCAGCTGATCCCCGGGAGATGATGATCCCCACGAAGGTGGTCTGTGCAATTCCAGTGCTGGGGGATGCAAAGGCGTAGTCTGGGGAGAGAGAGCGGAGGGGGTGTCATGTGCCCAGCGCTGAGGGCCATGACCCTTCCTGCAACAAGGGGACAGCCACCTGTGTGGCTCCACCAAAAACAGGACACCAGGGGTGGGTTTGTGTGGGGAAAGGGGCCCAGTGACCCACAACTGCTGGATGACAGGGAGGAGAATGTCCACCTGGGAATCTGCACCTTGGGACTGTGGCCTCAGTAGGGGAATCCAATATAAGAGGTGTCCATAAACTGGAACAAGTCCAGTGGAGACCACCAGGATGGGTGGGAGCTGGAGGACATCATAGACCTATGTCTTTGTAAGGGAAAGGCTGAGGAAAATGGGCTTTTTCAGGCTGGAGGAGATGGGTCAGGGAAGCTGGCTGTCTGCAGCCCTTTCATGGGTGCACAGAGCAAATCTTTCTCAGGGATGCACAGTGGAAGGATGTGAGGCAAGAGCACGAGTTTCACTGTAGAAAAATCAGGTTTGATTCTTGAAATTCTCCACAGGGAGGATGGTGAAAAACCAGCACAGGCCCAGCAAGGTGATGGGATCACCAGCCTTGGAACTCTTCACACCTTCTCTAGAGAAGGCCTTCAGCAGCCTCATTCAGCTTTGGGAAAGGGTTTTCTCTGAGCAGGGCATTGGACCAGACCCTTACAGAGATCCCTTCCAACCTCGGGGACTCTCAATGCAGGGGAGGACTGACACCGTTGCCCAATAAGTTGTGCCAGGCAAGTGCCCATCATGCCCCAGGCCTACACCAGCTTTGAGGCACGAAGCCCACGCCCCCCGGAGCAGGGCTGGGTGGGCACTCACAGTAGGCTCTCTCGGCAAAGACGCCGGCGGTGATGGCGGAGAAGAGGATGACACAGACGATATGGCGCCGGTAATTCTCAACGAAGCGCTTGAACTCCTGGATCTTCTGCTGAACTCTGTTCCTCTCATACTTCTTCCGTTGGGCTTCCGTGTACAGATGCAGCTGGTACTGGTTCACCCTGGCAAGTACAGGAGTGCTGGTGTCACCGTGAGGTTTCCCTGGCAAGGAATGGCTCAGGGCCCAGGTTTGGGTTTCCTCTCAAAGTACCCCTGCACATCAGTGACAGGGGTGACCTGCAGAGCACACCATCAGAGGGTGATCTCAGGTCAGCCTGCTTCTGCAATGGTAGCAAACGTGGAGGCAGTGACTCACAAATAAAAGTGTAGATAAGAACTGTAAAAGAAAATCTCATAGTAATATTCAACCGTCAAAAATTATCCACAAAAGAGGAGTTTCCTTAATTGGTGCAATTAAGGCAAACTAAGATATTCTGGCCATCAATAACAACAGCTGAACTGCTTCCTTGAGGAAATACAGCAGGGAGGACCAAATTCTCTCCTGCAGCTCTTGTAGGCAGCCCAAGTGAACCAGCAGCAGCCCAAGAAGCAGAGGAGCACAGGCAGGAACTATCAGACAAGACCTCTCTCTAAAACCACTATGCCAGCCTCTGGAGTTGGCCACTTCATTTGTTTGGAGTTTTTTTTTTGTAGAGGCACATCACCAGACCCAGCTACAGCACTGTCCTGCCAAGATGGGACTCTTTCTGTAGCTTCTTGGCCAATGAGTGCCTCCTGGGAGCAGTGCCATTTGACTGGAGGGCTACCCGGTCTGATATGGCGATGTGGGAAACAGCAAACAGGATAAGCCCGAGCCCCAGAGGCACAGCTGGCAAGGGGACTCACTTTCTTCCTGGTCTCTTCCTCAATTCTTGGCCTTTTCGCTCCATGTAGTGACTCACACTGTCCAGATTTGGGTCCTTCTTCTCCTCTGAGATGGTTCTGTGGAAATAGAGCTATGTCTAGCCCAGAGCTCTATTTGCCAGGAGCGCTTGCCAAAATTATCCCCTTTTTTCCAGTTCCCATCTTAGGCTCAGCTGGGAACATGTCCAGCTCTTTCCCACAAGCCTGCCTGCATTAACTTCAATTGCACACGGTCTGGATTCACCACAAGATAACCCCTCCAACTGTAAAGCACTGCAGGACTCCCACCTCCACACAGAGGATGCAACAGGGCTCTTCAGGAGGCAATCCCTCCCTTCTGGCTGTGCCTGGGGAGGAGGATGGCAGCCCCACTGCAGCACCCAGCATGCACTTCCCACCCCTTCCCCAGCGCTGGGAGTTCCAACATCTGGTGGGAGCATTTGTCAGAAGGCTTGGGGTGGAGGATAGATGTGAGCCAGGGCAGCAAGAGAAGGAATAGCAACAGTGACACTAAGGAAGGGAGCTTACCCTTTGGGCTCTTTTTTTATGAAGGAGACACAGTTGTGCAGATTTTGTTTGAACACCTCAGGGACACCTTCGAGGAGAAAAAAGGATAGCCATTCAGAAGGTGCAAGACAAAGTTTAGGGATCTCCTGTGGGCAGGGAAAAGCTCTGAACTGACCGAAACATGTCACACATGAAGCAACAGCTGATGGCCCATTACTGCAGTTGAGGTGGGGAGATTGATGGGCTGGGATTTGAGAGTCCCATATTGGGTGCTGCCCGTTGCCTCCAGCCTTGCAGGACCTGGGGCGTCCCAGTGCCCGTGCCCACTGACCTTTGACGCAGAGCTGGGTGAGCCGAAGCTCGCTGTCGTGGTCCCGCAGCATGTAGTGGAAATTCTCCCACGTCAGCTCATCCCTGTCCTCAAACCCCGCGGCCTGGAACATGGACTCGGTCACCTGCTCTGCCTGTTCTCTTGACAGGCAGTTGTTGGAGATCTCAATGAAGGACCTGCAGCAAGGAGGCGAGATGGGAACACCAGCTGAGTCCCTCACATAACACAGGGCAGAGCCCAGACCAGTTTCAGGGGAGAAATGGGCTCTTGGTTGCAAGTGTTGAGTCCATGGTCTTCATGGGGCCCAAAGCACAGAAACTGGGAGCTGCTTCTGAAGACATGTCTATAAACATTGTGAAAACATTAGGAGAGAGGAGGAAGACTACCTGAGCATCCTCAGAAACTCCTCCTTGGAGAGGAACCCATTCTCATCAATGTCATACATCCTGAACATCACCTTGGACTTCTCCTCTGGGGACCCTGGAGGGGAGAGGAAGAGGCAAAGTAAGAACAAAATCCTATTTTCATCAACAAAGATTATTTCATATGTTGGTTTTGAGTGTCTGGACCCTGCAGCAGTGAAACCTTACCCTTCCACTTGGCTTTCTCAAGTGCAAGGTGAAATATTGGGTAGACACACATTCTTTCTTGTGCATTATTTTTCAAAGTGTGCTTTTGCAGAGCAGTGATTTTTCTGGGAGTTGTTTTGATTGAATCTGGCATTCAACACCTCCACCTATGAATCCACTGTTCCAGTGGTCATTTAGGGAGAATCAGATACCAGACACAGTTGCTATGATCTCTCAAGTACAGGGTGCACAGTCCCTTCAGGAGAAAGGGCAGACACGTCTGTGGAGGTGGAAGACAGCTCCCCTTGTGAACCTTCTTCCAGAAAACACAATTACGTTGTCATGCCCCATAACCCAAGCTGAAGCTGTCCTGAGTGAAGGAAATTTTACTCTGTAGCAGTGTCCACAGGTTGACCTGCTGGGTGAATCTCGTCCTCCACTCTGACAGAGCCTAGAAACATGTCCAAGGGCAGCAGATGGAGGATTAACCAGCTCCAGCTCCTACCTTTCATGAAGACCACCAAGATGTCCAGGAACTCCCGAAAGGAGATGTAGCCATTGCCATCTTTGTCAGCCAGGGAGAACATGGACTCCACGAACATGGAGTTTTCTTTGAGCCCCAGGGATTCAGCAAACTCAGCCCTGCTCAGCTCACAGGTAAGAGACTCCTTTGCTTTCTGTGAAGATTCAAGGCTGAGCTCCCCAGCATCGGATCTGTCGATTTCCAGCACCTGCAGGATGCATCCCACAAAAGAAATGCTGTGAGTGATGGCAGAGCAGAAGGCTGGTGTTTCCTTTCTGACCTATTGCACGAAGACTAGTAGATCCCTGGCACGAAACACATGGCAGACACCATGGAGAAAGTCCCGTGTACCATGTGTCTCTCCTACACAATGTGATTTTTCACACTACACATGACTGACCACTCTGGAGACCTGTTACATCACCCAGGAGTCTCTTTGCCACTTCAGACATTTGTATCATTGCAGCAGATCTCCCTTTGTCTTCTGCAAAGGAAAATGTCTCTCGGCCCTGGAAGTATTGGCAGCTTCCTTGTGTGTGGCTTACCAGCTCTTACAGAGAGCACCAGCCCCAGTGTTCATTGCTTAGTCAATACAGAAACACCTTCCCCCACGCATCAGGGCTTGCTACACCTCTACACACCTGAGCAAACAGGTGCCTGAAGAAAGTGTCCAGAATTTGTTTTCTCTGCTCCTGGGTGACTGCCCGTTTCATCAGGCTCTGCTCCTTCATCTCAGACAGATGCAGGTCAAATCTGCTCTCCTTCAAGTAGTCTCTTAACTTCCTGACAAAGTTGCTCCTCTCAGCCTCCTCACTGAAGAGCAGCACCTGCAAAGGACCCACAGACTGGCTGTGATCATCAGAGGCTCAGCTCCACGGTATTTGCTGGACCTGGTGGTTCTCAGGAGGCCACAACCTCCCTTCAAGGACTTACATTGCTCCAGTGCCCCAGCTGAGTGGTGCAGAGGACTGTGGAGGGTCCAGGGGAAGGTGTCATAACCCAGGCACCATGCTACTTACCAGGTCATACTCCTTGGGGCTCTTCAGGAGCAGAGCTTTGTTCCCTTTGTTGTTGGAGAGGATCACCTCCACTCTTTGGTGGGCTTTCAGGTTGATGCTCCGGAGCACAGACCCTCTGCTATCCAGCACTTTGAGCACTTTGTCAGCTTGGAGCTGGATGTAGACAGGAGAGTTGTCTGTCTTGGGCCCATGCCACTCCATGGCTGATGAGAGAAAGCACAGGACTCAGCTAGAAAGGTTCCTAGTCATCTCAGAACCTCCTTCACCAAGAGGCAGTCTGGGAGTGATTTCATGACCAGGCATATCTTAAAGGAATAATGATGATCTCCTAACTGCAGAGCTCAAGCACACGGACAAGGGAGGAGTACAGACTATGGAGCAGGGAGGCAGGATTTTTCCAGCGTGCAGAGCAATGAGATACTGTCCCTGTCCTGGAGCTACTGGTGCAATTGTCCAGTACAGGTTTCCTTCAGGCAAGGTGTGATCTGGGGAGGATTGGAATTAGAGGGGCATAGGATGACTCAGGTTGGAAGGGACTCAGGTTGTAAGGGTATCTTGCTCAACCTCCTGCCCAAAGTAGGACCAGCCACAGGTCAGTCTGCTCAGTGCTTTATCTGGTCAGGTCTTGTTTAGGATGGGCTACCAAGTTCTCTGGGCTCCCTGCTCCACTGCTTGACTATGCTGCTGGGGAAACAGTTCCTCCTTACATCCCATCTGGGTAAAAGCCCCAAGCCCAGCCCTGCCTCAGTGTGTGCCCTGACTGCAGCAGCATCACCCGGTGCCATCGCGGGGTTGACAGTGCCGCCTTACCGTGCACGGCCTCGCCCGACACCTCCCTGCGCACGCTGGTGCCCTGCTTCCTCTGCAGCTTCTTGAAATCTCTCTTGCGGAAAGCGGCAACAACCCAGGCAACAAACAGAGCCACTGCGGACACGTGGGAGAAGGAGGCATGAGAGATCACAAAGCTGCTTTCCCCTTTTGGCTCCCTCCTGGTGCCCAAGGACCCTGCCAGCTCAAGCACCTCAGTAGAGACCAGGACTCAGCATCTGCTGCTGGGAGGTGCTTTGTCCATGGGCACTCAGCCCCTTTCTCTGGCGGAGAGGTGGAAGAGGAGAAGAGGGACAGGAAGAGGAAACAGAATGACAAACCCAGGGGCAGACAGCAGAGGACAACGATGATGATGCCGAAGCCTGCGCCACTGCCTGCAAAGTAGTCCAGCACCATCATGGGCGTGCAGTTGGCCAGGTGTTGAGCTGTCAGCTGCTGGGGCTGGGGGCATGGGTCCCCTGCAAGGAGGAAACAGTCTGTGAGTGTCATTGACCTTGTACCCAGCTCACCTGCACCACCCCCAGGAACCTCTGCATTAAGATGCTGATGGGGTTCATGGCTGAGTGACCCAGCACTGCAGAACTGGGGTGCTTGATTTAAACTTCAGATCTTGGGGACGGCCTTTGGGTTTGGGTTCAACTTTTTCCTGCCACAGCAAACCAAGCACAGAAGTGCTTGGACTCAAGTGCTCTGGAGGTTCAGCACCATCACCTCTCCTGTTGGGATGGGCTGACCAAGAGGCACCCTGGGCCTCAGCAATCTGGGGCTCAGAGCCTCTGCTCATCTGGGTGCTGCAAATCCAGGGAGTCCTCCTGGTGTGACTACAAGGATTGCACACCAAGGGAACAAAAACACCTTGCAAGGTCTGGAATGTTACCCAAATGAAATGCTTACAGTACATGGGAACAGTGTGGCAAGATTCCAAGAGGAAAAGGCATTTTGCCAAACAGTAATATGCATTTTTCCCTTGGGATCATGCCTGCACTTCAGCCCTCTTTCAACATCTGCATCATGCATCAACGTCTTGCTCACAAGCCACCCTTGCATTTTGTGGCCATTTTGCTGGTTTAGGGTCATAGCAGGTGTGAGGCTTGAGAAACTCCAAACCTGATGTGTTCCCTGTGTCATTTACTCACCAGCTGTGTCACTGGGATGACTCTGTTTTCCTTGCTGCCTTGCTGGAGCCATTCCCTCCCTGTGCCCTCCCACTGCACGGTGCACTCACCCTCTCTCCAAATGAACACGTGGGGCTGGAGGTCTGTGGATTTGGCATAGGTGACAGAAGTCAGGACGCTGTGAAAGGTGGTGTTACGGATCTCCCTGATTTCCTCCTCTGTGAACAGCCTGAGGAAAAGGACATGGAGACAAGTGGTTGCCCCAGGTGTCACTGACCAGCAGCAGGAGGGAACTGAGGAAGCTGGAGGATGCTTTTTCCTCCAGCCCCAGTTTTCCTGTGTTACTGTTTGCAGAGCAGCTGCCAGGTAGGGACAAGGCCATTACCCATTCTTGGTGTTTTCAAACCAAAACCTGTCGCCATCACGCAGGCGCAGAAACTGTTCCAGGATGATGGTAGAGAAGAGGGAGCCATCAGCCTCCAGCATGCCTCCAGGGAGCAGCTCCAGCCTAGCCATATTGTTGGCATACAGGGCAGCGACCTTCTGCAGGACCTGGTGAGAAACCCCCACCACACACCTGTGAGCACAGGGAATTCTGCCAGGGCATCAGAAAGTGTTGGTTAGCCTTAGGAGGTGTAAGGAATGTGCTTTTCCCAGGCAGCACACACATCTGCAGGCTGGGAGGATGATGAGCCTCACACAGCCTCGAGCTCATGGCTTGAACTTGAGCAACTGAGCATCACTCCCAGAGCATCTCAGGTCTAGGAGGAGCAGAATGCCCGGTGGCACGGGAGTGTAGCACTGGGGCAGAATGGTTTATTCATGCCATGTAATTACACAGTTACCACAATGCAAGAATGAAAATTACACAGTTACCCCCCTGCAGGCATAAAAATCAGCCAGTGCAGGACATGCACCGATCTCCCTCTTCCTATGATGCTGCAGAATTCAGCTCCTGCCTGGAATGTCCCATCATCCTTTGGCCCACATACATGCCTTGCCCAGACCAGTTCCCTGTTACCTGTGGCTCCAGGTGTGGGGCAAGGTTTGACCAGTTTTGGAGAGGTTTCAACCCAAAATGCTGCCGGACTTGGTTATAGGTTGGCAGGCCAAAGTCTCGCCCACGCTGAACCCAGCTGGCCACGTAGTCAGTGCGGGAGTACTTCAGGGGCCCATACCAGTAATCTGTGGGTGGACATGCTTAATGTGTCCTGTAGCTCTCTGCACCTCCATTAAAAAGGCTGAAGCGTGTGGTTGGGTGCTGATGAAGGAGGCAATGGCACCTGCCTCCCCACCTTGCCCCAGCACAGCCTCAGGCATGGGGGTCCCCCACCAAGGCACAGCTGCAGTACAGACCTTGGAGATCTTCCACCACAATGTTGTCCTCTCGCTCTGCTATCTGTGAGCTCATCCCCAGCAGGAGGTTGTCCACATCTTCTGCCTGCTGCAGCCCAGGGCTCTGAGAGGCATGGGAAGAGCAAGTGATTCCTCTTGCAGTAGGGAGGACAGAAAGTAGCCCCCAACCCTGAAGTGGTGCCCCCAGGGGTGCAGACTCATGGCTTAGGGGAATTGGGGACCTCTTCCAGGCTCATTTTCTCCACATCAGGTCAGCCTTGATGTCTGAGCCTGATACAGCTGAAGGCTGGGGATGCTGGATGGGGAGGATCTCTCACCCCTGGTCTGGCTGTCATGTTCTGCACCCAATTTCCCCTACAGACCCCTGTGGAGTATCCCATAACACAGAGCAAGGGATGAAGCCCCCTGGCCAGCCTGCCACATCCTCAGGACCCCCATGCTCCCTCCCCTGTACCTCTCTGCTCCAGTAGCTGTTGCAGAGCCGCACTGCTGGGAAAGAGCCACTGGAGACAGACACGTTCTGGAACCGGCACTTGGTGTCTCTGGAACAGCAGAGAAGGACTGAACCCACAGCCCTGAGCCAGGGCTGCCTGGAGCTCTCAGGGCTTGTCTGTCACTGCAAAGGGCAGGACATGGGGAAGGGACAGAGACCGTCCCAACAAAGACCATTCCCAGTCACCAACCCAGCTTGGGCATCCCCTCCCTCACACAGGCACTGCAGTCCCACAGTCCTGCCAGGCTGCTCCTACCTCTTGTAAACACCTGGAGGCACCATGGTGGCCAGGAATTGCCCTGCAGCTGCCACGAACTCTGGAGAGAGGCTGGGGTCCAGGTGCTGCTGGTAACCTGTGGGGCAGTAGCCAGGCTGGAGGGAAAAGGGGCCAAGCTCCCCCTCCCTCCCCACCCACCAGCTCCCCTAGTCCCCCTACCCCTGCTTCCACCACTCCACTGCCTGCCTACCCCTCACCTTGGTACTCCGGGACCCGTGTGCCCAGCAGGGTCGGCAGCCACTCATACAGAACAATGCTCTAGGGAACAGGGAAGCTGGGTCAGGGCCAGAACCATGCAAGATGTCGGGGGTCCCAGCAGAGCTGGGGGGTCCCGTCCCTCACCTGGAAAGTGGCGATGACCCTCTTGCGAGTGTGCTGGAAGAGATCCTCATCGGACCAGGCAGGATGCTTCTGGGCCAATGCTGCGGCCAGATGGTTGTGGTACCGAAACCAGGCGATGCTCTCAGCCTGCAGGAAGGGGTTCTCATTCCCCCAGGCACTCCCCAGGTCTGCAAGAGCCACCATGACCATCAGTGGGGGATGTCACCACTGGGTCTAGCTTTGCCCATGGCTAGAGGAGCACACCCTGCCCTGTGGATCCAGCCCAGTGTCCCCTTGTCCCCTCGCCCTTCCTTCCTCCCCAGGCAGACCAGCAACCTGGGCAAGTGAGAAGCAGTACCGGGCTCCCACCACACACCAAACATTGGGCAGGTGAGGAATTCAAAGCAAGCTGAGTGGGTTTGTACCAGCAGCAGCCCCTTTCCCCAGAGGAGTTCACCTGGGATTGGAGCTGGTCTCTGACATTCCACCTGGGCATGTGGCCTCTGGAGTTTCTGCTGTGTCCTTGCTGGGATGTCTTCACTAGGGCTCAAATCTTCCACCCCCTTGGGAAACTCCCTGCTCTCCCACAGCCCTCCTGACCCGTATGTCCTGCCTCCCTGCATCTTCTGCCCTTTCCCCTTTCCTGGGGTCCACTGTGGGCTCAGCTCCAGGGACCTCCTGCTCCCCCCGCTCCCAGTCAGGGATGAGGAACTATTGGAATGCCACCATTACCGTAGATCCCTTGGGGACCGCCCTGTCCCGTGGACGGATCCAGTGCCTTCCACATGGGAACCCTCCCGTCCGTCTGCCTCGGGAGGCTCCTGTTGGGCCCTGATGCCAGCTGTCCCCCCAGGAAGCTCCTCAGGGCATCGCTCCAGGAGTGTGAGGGGCCGTAGATGGAGCTACCATCCAGCCAGCCTGTCACCTCGTTGGTCTAGGGCAGGCACAGGGAAGAGGCATTAACAGGTGCCAGGATTTCACTGGGAAGGTGTAAAAAAGAGGTCTGGAAAGCCCCAGTCTGTCTCTTTTGTTCTTGCAAAGCAGTCTGTTTCAACTCTATTTTAACAAGAGCTCTCAGGAAGCAAATAAATACACAGACAATCTCTGTGCAAACTTCAGAAATTACTGCCAGGTAGAGGAAAAGACCAGGTACAGGCTTTTCAAAAGTACATTTGGGATTGTTTTTTCCCCAATTATTTTGACTATGCCCAGAAGCAGACATCTGGGAGTCCCTTTGTAGGCTGTAAGGGGACTAAACCCATCTCTGGGGAAACTGGGAACAGCAGAGCTGTCCCCTCTGATCTCTCAGCAGGAAGTCCCACTGTCCTGGCAGCATGTTGAATATCTCTCCTGCCAAATGTTTGCATGGAAACATACTTTTTATTCTGAAAACATGCTGGAGTTTTCAATTGTTTAAGCTTTTAAATGTTGATAAAAACATTACTTGCTGAACTGGTCTCTTCAGAGTTTGTCACGTGAAAGGTTCAGGGGGGTATTTCACTCTGGTGATTTTGGTTGGGAAGATCTCCAGCATGAAAGAAATCTGGGGTACCCAAGCAGAACAGCAAAATCCAGAGAAACTGGGGGAAAACCTGGATTTCTTTTCCAAAATGACTGAAATTCAGGGAAGCACCACAACTTTGTGGCAGTGCCAGATCAGCTTTGTGATACATCATTAAAGATAGGACTTGGTGCCTAAAACAATGTGCAATTATTAACTGACCTAATTACCTTTTCTTTGTTCAGGAAATGCTTTGAACCTGGGCAATCTCTAGTGTTGCTCAGTGTGAAACTTGGAAGCTGACTTTGGGTTCATTTAATTGGTTCAAACACTTGAGAGATGTGTATTTTTAGGGACACAGCAGTGCTCTCATTTTATTTTTGCAAATTATCTTGGCTGCTACAGACCCCGATGGTGGGTGAAGAAGAATTTAGAGGAAAGGCAAAGAGCAGAGGAAACCACACCTACCTGTTCCCGGGGGTTGTTGGGGCTCTGCCCCGTCTCTGCTGCCCAGCGGACGCGCTGGAAGGGCAGCACCACACCTCCAGTGCCGGCAGGGTCAAACACTGGGTCTCCACTTGGGATGTAGATGTTGAGGAACTCGGCAGGGCAGCCGGGTTTCTCTGTCTCCAGGATGTCCAAGAGCACATGGAAACCTGACAGACATGGAAGCATGGTCAGTAGCTGCCAGGACTGCCGCCACCACCGGGAGCAGGACACCAGGGAGGGCAGCTGTAGGTGGGCTGAGGCGACCACCATGTGCAGCAAGGGTGACCCAGGCCAGGTTGAGCAGGGCTTGAGAAGAAACCAGGCCTGCTGGAACAAGATGACCATTGAGGTCCCTTCCAATCTAAACATTCTGGGATTCTGTGATTTCCCAGAGACAGACATCTCCAGGCCTGGAGACCTAAGACCCCAATGAGCTCCTGGGAGACAGAAAAAACTGCTCCAGCTTGCAGCAGTTCAGCCCAGCATGGCTCTTATCGGATCTGTCTGGTGTTTTCGCCGTGGGGCAACTCCACTGCTAAAAAAAATGAGGAAGTTCCCAACTGACAAATATCAGCACTTGGATCAACCGGCAAAGGCCACCAAAAATCCACACGAACTCTCCTAGCTGGACAGTGCTGTGGTGAAGCTGTACCCAAGGCTTTGTGGGCCCGATATGCACGTGTGGGTCTGCTGCGGAGGGCTGGGTGAGGAGCGCTCTGATGCGTGGCCTTGGGTGTGCGAGAAACCACCATTTTTCCACCCAAACCACCATTTCCCAGGCGGCGTAGGGCCCCAGGCCTTACCGAAGAAGACAGCCAGCACGGTTGTGTTCCTGCGGGAGGGCAGCCCCGAGGGTCCCCGCGCTACCGCGCCGCTTAGCTGGCGAGCGTTGGGCACGTGGGGCTCCTGCAGTGCCTGGTAGACGCCATCTGCGTAGTTGGCTGGCAGCAGACGCAGCAGCCTGGCTCCTGCAGCACCAAAAAACATGGAATGGGTTCTGTGGGCCCCAGAGGCAGACACAGCCGTAGCGGGATATGTGGATGTGTGGTCAGGTCCCAGAAGATGGCAAGAGGATGGCATAGGTTCTTAGAGTGGCCAAGAACGTGCAAGTTTTGGTGTCATCACCCAAAACTTCTTGCAACACTGGGATCAGTGCTCTTAAAACCAGGAGGGATCCTCTGTCCTCCATCTTCCCCTCTTCCAGTTGTCCTTCTCTTGTCCGTGTGCACCTCTGTTGCCTCCTGGAGGTCTGGGGTTGTGCTCCAGTGGGTAACTGGAGTGATGCTGAGCTCTCCCATGTCGGCTGTGCAATCCCACCAAAGTGTGGTGTTTTCCAGTAGGGAATAGGAGAGGAAACAGCCAGAGAGGCAGCAAGCCAAGTGTGAAGAGGAGAGAGAAACATCCTGATTTTGCACGCACTGCTGGTCCCAAAACTGAAAAGCCCAGAGGCAGGAGGTAATTTCTCACTGATTTTGAAAGGTTTGTCACCAGTGTGGTGGGCTCTATTTACTGGATCTCCCCAGAACGGGGGGAAATCCTGAATTCCTGCCTGAGTTTGTGGCTTAGTTCCCATATGTTGGTTTCCAGAAGTTAAGGTCTGATCTGTCTGCTCTAGAAGAGGAAGACCTGGGTCTGTCAGGGCTGGTTTTTCCTGTCAGGCTTTGGTGCTACTAGAGGGTTGGTGACACATGTCATGTGGTAGAGCCCTTTGGACTCGAAACTGTGCAACTGCCACTGCACCTTGTGCCAGTGTGTCACCAGAGCAATGACCCACCTGGGCTGCCAGAAATGAGGATGCAGAATCTTCAATGCTTTAGATAAGATCCTGCATGACCTGTCCTGGTCCCTGGCTCAGGCACATCTAGAGTTGAGCCCATGGGCTGGCCGTAGGCATGAGGAAACAATTCACCAATGGCACAGGGAAATCCTGAATGCCTCTGCCTGTACCGACCAGTACATGGTATCAGCTCTCTGAAGAGCAGAAAATCAATAGGTTCAGCATGCCTGGACCACAGACTTTTCTGCCTTGTGTTGATTCCTGGTTGAACAGCATGTTGATTTTGGCTAAAGATGGTTTTTTGCAGCTCTGGGATCTCTGACCATCACAGAAACACCTCCTGAAAAGAGCTGGGTCCTCCCTGCCTTGGATATTCTGAGTGATCTCACAAAGGCACAGCTCTGGGAGTGATCCAACACCAGCGTGACCTGCAGATTGTGCCTGGGCAGCAGGAAAATGTGGCAATGCCCAGACATGGGCTGTCTGGCCCCTCCATACTGCTCTAACAGGGCCCTCAGGTGCACCATTGAGGGCCATGGGAGGTGGCATTGTCTGCTGACCTGCCTGCTTCAGGCTCAGGTCAGGAAGGTTTCTGCCTGAGCCACAAAGCAAGCCAGATGCCTGAGGGACAGCCCACCTCACCCCATCCCACCATTCCCACCCCGAGGCCTGGCACTCACCCACGGAGCCATGGCTGTGGTGCAGCAGGTTGTTGTACCAGCCGTCGTAGCGCTGGACCTCCCAGGAGATGCCCTCCTGGGCTCCTGGAAGAGACAAGACCCACTCCATGAGCAGCAAGAAAAAAGCATGAAACAAGCATCCCCACTAGAGAATTATATTTTTTTTATTGTGATTTTGTCCCATATTCTTTCTGAAACTTTCCAATTATGCAGTTTTTCAGACAAGTTTTGCACTCCTTTTGAGGGACAATAGCTGAAATTAGAAACTCATGCTTGTGGTCCTGATGTCCCCAGATCAATTTGTGGCCACCACCAGTCTAATCCCAAAAGACATTCCTTTTCTCCTTCTCTCTTACTGGATCAGAAACCTCTCCTTACTTCTGGCTCCTACAATGTACATGTGAGTCAAGGAAAGACTTTGTGCTTTTGAATCAGCATCAGCCTCATTTCCTTCATGTTAATTTTTATTACTTTTATTTTTACTTTTTACTTTGCTAATACTAGCGAAGAGTTCCAGTTCCAGCTAACAAGCTGTGTACTCAGCTGCCAGAAGGCAGCCTCTCAACCTGCACTTTGCTCCAATTTTTTCTTATCTCCTCACAAACTGCATCGCAGAATCACAGAATTTGTGTTGGAAGGGACCATAAACACCACCTGGAGCCATTCACCCTGCGGTGGGCAGAGACACCTTCCACTAGAACAGGTTGGTCTGACATGGTGTCCTGGGGGTCAGAGGAAATTCCCCTGAGGGGCATCACTGACCCAGGATGTCCCCTTGGGTTCCCTTCCCCAAAATCACACTTACCCCCCACGGCCCATGTTCCCACCAGAACCACAACCAAGCTCAACATCCCTGCCGCAGGCGGCATCGGCCGCTGGGTCTTTGGAAGCAGCGACCTGCAAATGGAGAGGACAGGGAGGGAGCTGGAGGTGGGCTGTTCCCAGAGGCTGCAAACATGGAAAGAAAGAGACCTCAGCTCCTTTTTGTGGTTTCTGCTGCCGGGTAAAACCGCACTGCTGCCATCATCCGTCAGCAGTGCCTGCTAATCGGGGCTCTGGGAAGTTGGCAGGAGTCACGTGAGACCCCATCACCTTGGGAAAGGTCTGTCGGGGTGTGTCAGCTGACCTGAGAACACTTTCTGCTGGAGCAGGACCAGTGGCCCTGCCTTGGGGTACCTCAGCTACAGACTCACAACTCATCATCTAGTTGTGTCTGCTGTGTTGCAGAAAGCCCTTCATTACAGAAACAGGCACATTTCAGCTGGAAGTTTTTCCTGCATTGACCCATCCAGGCAAATCCAGCTGTGAACAGGATGGAAAAGCCTTAGCACACAGTCAGACACCCCGAAGTGTGTGAGTACTGCAGATAAGACAACTTGATCCCCTCTGAGCTGACCTAATGGCCATCCCTCCTGACCAGCCTTCCTCACAGTGCTTTACCACCTCCCTTCCCACAAAAGCCCTGGATCCAGAGCAGATTTCATCACTGGGAGCTGAACATTTAAAACCTCAGGCAACCCCTGGCAGAAGAGAGGGATTCCCAGTTCTGAACTGTGAAGTGATTTAGAGTCACAAATGTGGCAATTCCACCTACCACTGGTTTTCCATGCACAGAAATGCCAAACCTGAATTTAACTCCAAGGCAGAGTTTTCCACTAAATATCGCTCTTTGTCCCTGTTTCAGTGTTAGCCAAAGATCAGCACTATTTCAGAAGAGCTGTGCTGCCAACGTGCAGGTTTCAGCTTTTCCTTTTTTTTTTCAGCTGTCACCATCACCATGTGGGACTGGGACTGGCAGAAAGCTCTCCCTGTAGAAACAGCCCCTTCCCTGAGCACTGGCAGCAGCTGTTGCCTTGGCCTCCTGTGCTGTACAGCGGGAAATCCCAGAGACACAGCTGCATTTATCTCCTCCTGACTCAAAATGTTGCGACCCCCATCCAGAGTGAGGTCTGAAGGTGCCACAGAAGTGGCTCAGGAGACACAGAGCAAAGCCAAGGCTCAAAGCACATCACCACAGCCACAGCACAGATCGTGCCCCCTTTCCCCATGGGTCTTCTCATAGAGTTCCAGCAGAACAAGTGTTTTAAAATTCCTTCTGTCACTGAGCACACCTCCCTTTTACTCAGGTATGGGAATTACTCTTATCTCAAGCCAGGAGATGAGATGGCAGTTATCATGAATCCTTAATCTCCTTATGACCCAGAAATTAATATCTACTTATTGCCTTATCAATCCAAGACTCAGGAAGTTTTCCAGTCTGGATCATGGCCAGTGTGATACAGTCACAGTGGTGATCTTGCAGACTGACCTTGGGAGCCCATGGTGCGGCTTGCTGAGGGAAAGCTTGGCAAGTGTGGGTTATTTCCACAGCCTTGTCAAGCTTTCCAGGAATATTGTAATGATGAGCCCTCCAGACCTTGCTTTTCCACAGATTCCCTGCGCCACCTTTGGAAACTCATTCCCTCCCTCTGCAGCTGAAATTAAGCTTGTCAGCCTTGTCTTCTCCCATCAGAGAGGATCCCTGTGTCCTGTCAAAGCCTGGAGTTGCACACCCCTCCAAAAACCATACGTCAGATAGTGCAAACACACAGCTTCCCACAGAGCGAGGATCTCCTGTTCCACTTGATCCCAGCAGATTTGTCTCCTCTGAAGTTAGGGCTTCAGCCTCCAAGAGTCTCCTGGGCTCTCCCCAGAGCCACAGGTCAACTGGCATTGTGGAACACACCAGCATCCTGAGACAGCATCAGCCCCATGGCAGAACCTGAGCGTGGTCACCCAGAGGACAGCAGATCCAAGGCATTCCAGAAGCCTGGAGCCTGATCCCTGTGGTCCTTGAGAGTCACAGCTAATTTCTATCTCTTCCGAGTGCTGGTGGGACACACCTGGGGGCTGCCACCTTCCCCCACATCCCAGTCAGTCCTCGGATTTCAGAACGGGCTACACGTCCCCAGCCTTGGACCCCAGAGTACCCCAGACGTGCGCACACTCCATGGACAGTCTGCACACAGGGATGAATGGTCTCCAGCTTCCCCCGGGGCCGGATGCCCCAATACCCCAGAGCGCGGCAGGCACTCTGTCCCCTGGAGGAACGTGAGGGGTCTCTGCCTGTGCCTGCGGTGTCCTGTCCCCACGCAGGGACACGCTCTGTCCCGTCCCTTCTGCCTCAGCGGCAGGGATGTGCGTGGCTCCACCGCACCCTGCAGGTGAGGACACGCACGGCTCCATCTCACCGTCCCCACACATCCCCCGGAGCGCTCCGGCCATGGCCCGACCCCTTCCATCCCCCGGGCACGGCCCCATCCCAGCGTGTCCCCACAGCAGGAAAAGGGGGAGCGGCACCAGCCCCTGTCCCCTGCAGAAGTGACAGCAGAATCCCCCGCGGGTAACAGCGTGCATGGCCCTGGCTGCCGCGGCCCCGGTCACGCAGAGGGGTCACGCAGCTTCCACGCGAGTGGGAACACGGGTGGCCCCGATCCCGCGGACCCACCCCAGGCACGCAGCAGGAACACGCGTGGCCTCGGTCCCTCAGACACCCTTCCAAGTGTGGACACGCACGGCGCCCAGGCGCACCCACAGCGGGCAACGCGAGTGTCCCCGACCCTTCAGTCCCTCCGCGCTGCCCCCACAAGCGCGGACGCGCGTGTCCCCGGTCGCTCTATCTCCCTTTCCTCCACGCAGCGGGGACACGAGCGTCCTCCATTCCTCCGAACCCCCCCCGCAGACGGCTATACGCGTGTCCCGGTCCCCCTCTTAGGCAGTGACACGCGTGTCCCCGGTGCCCAGAGCCGCTGTCCCCCCGAGGTGTGCCACGCGAGTGGCGGCGGCCTCACCTGCGTGCGGCGCGGCGGGAGTGCGGCGGGGCGGGCGCTGCCGCGGGTTACATACGGCCCGCGCCGCCGCCGCCGCCTATAAGAGCGCGGTGCGGGACGGAGCCGCCCGAGCCGCCGCCCGCAGCAGCGGCAGCAGCAGCAGCAGCGGCAGGAGCAGCAGGAGCAGCAGGAGGTAGGTGGTGGGAGGGAGCGGCCCCCACCCCCGCCCGCCCCGGCTCCTGCTCCGGGGGTCCCGGCTCGCAGGGACTGCGAGGGGATGATGCTCCTCATCTGCAGCTAACCCTCGGTTTCTACTATTCCACCCTGTCACAGGGTCAGGAAAGTGCAGCAAGGTTGCTCCCTGGTCCTTCTTTCCCCACCTGGGAATTGTAGTTCTGATGATTCAGTTCCAGGAGACAGGATTTTATTTTTTCCTGTGGAAAATACCAACCTGCAGCACTGAGCAAACCAGATAGGATTGCTGCTGGCTCTGCCACCGGGAGTTTTTGGCTGAGCACTTCCAAAAAATCCTTTTACCTCGATTAATTCTGGAGCAGGAAAATGGAGATACTGTAATGAGAAACTTCTGAGGTTTGGGCAAACTTTCTGCCTCCTTTGTCTTTCTCTCCTCCAAGTCCAGAATATTTTAAAATATAAGATTAAATTGTCTATTTCTGCTGAGCTGCTGATCCTTCCTTGAAGATGTTCCCAGTTTTTCCCCACTCCATACACTGTGGCAGAGGGAACCACAGGGGCTCTGAGGTCACAGCAATGCTTCAGTGTGGAGGATGCTTTCCGAGGTGCAACAAGTGCAGTTTCTCCTGCTGTGAGCTGTGGGCATCACTTTTCCACTTGAAAGCTGCAAAAATGCCAAAGAGCTGCAAAAACGCCCCAAAGGCAATCAAGGGAGAAAGACAGCAAAAGAGCTGTTTCCCTGGAAATTCTCTACAAAACAAGTCCCAGCGTACAGAAATGCAAAACGTACAGAAATGCAAACATCCCTTGGTGTTGGTTGGAAGTTAAATTTAGATTTAACAAGACAGCATTCTCCATGTTATGTTCTAGTTTTTAAATTTTTTTAACTCTGAAGAGTTGTGTTTTGGTGAATACAGACTTGGAAATCCTTCCTGCTTCATTGTACCTCGTAGGAAATTTGGGCAAAGGTACCAGGAAACAGGTGGAATTCAAACCATTGTGATTTAATCTGTCCTAGATTAAACTACTCATTTATTTCTTTTCTTGCAGCAGCTCTGACTATTTTGTGGGCACTTTTGCTGGACTTCAGTAGCATCGGGAATCAGCTACAGCTCCTGCTGGCCAGGTAATCATAGCACCTGAAGGCTGCCTTTCTCCAGGCTTGGCTTTCCAAGGAAATAACCCAGAGCTGTTACAGCAAAACAGCCCCAAAGAAGATTTGTAAGAGCACACGACAGCTCTGTTAGTCTGTAGCACTCAAGCTAAATTCAGGTCCAGAGCCGTTGTAAAATTCCAGTCTCCATTCCACTCTTTGCTGCTATTATCTGGGTTACTGGACAGAAAATTATTCTCAAATCAGATATTGCTTTATGTATTGAAAAGCAATTCTAAGCAAAAGCTGTCTAAGCAAACTGCTTTATGATAGTTATTGTGATCCCCACTCACCTCTGGGGATTTGGGACCAGGTATTTGTGACTGAATTGCTATGGGTTGGATCTTACCTAAAAATATGCTTAAAGCTGTTTTTGGAAAACGAGAATAAAATCACCTCATCCATCCAGGAACAGAATAAAATGCTGTTTGGACACGAGTCAGATCAGCTGTGCCATTCCCTGACTTCAGCAAACTTCCTGGGGCAGTTACATGCAGAGAGGCTATTAAATAAGCAAATCAAGAGGACTAAGCATATCATCAGTTTTGGTAGAAAAGATCTAACCCAGGCACAGGGAGAAGGTGTGTAATTACTGGAACTGGAGCGCCAGAGGAAGTTCAAAGTCATCTGTGGGAATGGCCCAGCTTTTCATTTTATGAAATTCAGCTTCCTTTAGCCTTGAGATGTGCTCACGGAGTTTTGAATGTTCTTTGGACCCTCATCCTGAGACTAGGGGCTGCTTCTGGCCAAGTGCAGGACCAATCCTTCCTCTTCCTCCTTCTCCAGGCCAGCAGCTCCTGGGGAAAATCTTCTTGGAGGAAATGGGCAAGACTGGGAGTAGAGGGCTTTGGTCCTCTTGGCACTGCTGGCCCTTGGCTGGGGATAATTTTGCTATTGTGAAATCCATGTTTTCAGTGGTTCCTTGTAATTTTGAAGGTAAATTCTTCTGCAGTGATGACTGGCTTGGGCACTTCCCCTAAGAGTTCACCCCAAAGTGGAAAGCCCTGGGTGCACCTGCTGGAGGGACAGACCGGGCCCTGTCCGGGCAAGAGCTGCTTAACAGGTTCCTGCTCTGGGGCTGCTGCTCACACTGCAGCAGCACAAGGGCTTGTGGTTCCTTGGGCTGCCACAGTCCCTCAGGCTGCTGGAGCCCTGCCCCAGGCACCTCCTCTCCTCCACCGAGGGCTTTTGGGTGGCGTGTTCTCTACTCTGGAGTGTTCGACCCGCCTGCTTGCTTGCAGCGTCACATTTCCTTGTCCCTCTGGGGAGCCTTTTGGTGAACCTCCCTCAGCTGGTTATCCCAGAACTGAGCCACCACAGGCTGGAGGCACCCAGGCAGGGCAGTGCAGGGTCCCCGCTGTGACCACCTCTCTCCCACAGGCTCCTGGAGGTGCAGGATGACTCTTTTCGATGGCGTCTACCCCTTCTACCCGCAGCAGAGGAAGGCTGCTGTGTTCGACATCAGCACCGTCATAGTCATCGTGGTCTTCCTCTCGCTGGCTTGCAGCTTCCTGCTCATCATCCCGGGCATCCGCGGGCGGGCGGTGCGTGACCCTGGGGATGGGCAGCTGCTCCCCGGGCGCTGGAGGCTGGGACCCTCCCGGGTGGTTTAGGGCGAGCCAGGAGGAGAGCCAGGGCTATTCCTCCCTGCCTGATGTTCCGCCTCTCTCCCTGCAGAGGTTGTACTGGACTCTCCGTGTTCTCCTCAGCCTCTTCGTGGGAGTGGTGATAGTCGGTGAGTGCTGCGCAGCCCTCGGGGATGGCTCTGGGGGCGGGATTAAACCCTGGGGCCGGCTCTGTGCCTGGGAAATGTGAGCTGGGGCTCACAACCGCAGCCGGTCGTGGGGTCTGCCTCACCCTTGCTCGGCAGAGCAGTCACACAGCTTCCCCAAAAGGCTTTCCCTTCCCTGGCACGGGGGCTGAGGGCACTTGGAGGTACCCGTGGTTACTTCTGGGAGTTTTGCTGGCTGTAACTCAAACAGCCCCAGCTCCATCAGGCTGCACAGCCCCACGTTCCTCCGACTGTGTGTATGACCCGACACCGGCAGGGCGCAGGAACAACCACAAGAGCTTGGATGAAATGCAAAGAGCAGATTTATTTTCATTACCTCCCCCTCCGGGGGATCCCCGGAGCAGCACTGGGGAGAGACAAGGAGGGGATCGGCACCACGGTGCTCGGTCCATGCCAAGGGATCACCAAACCTGCTGTTCTCACCCGTGTTTCAGGGATTTGTGCAGCTGTACTTCACTGCTGTGCTTTGATCCTTCCTGTAACAGGGCTGGATCTCAGGCTTGTTCAGTAGGTGCTTCTGAGGTGTCTAAACACTGATGTTCCACTTCTCCAACACACAAGGCTAGACAGTGGTTACTGTCATCTGTGGGGTTTCTACACCCCAGCTACACATCGGTTGAGTGTGTTTACAATCCTCCTCACCAGTTTTCCATTATATCCCCCCACTATGGGAGCCCTCTTGTGCTGCCCGGGGCTGCAGCTGGGCATGTTTGGAGATTGTGAGGAGCCTTGCAGTGATGTGGAGGGAGCAGGTTGGAGTAAAACACAGGCAGGGCAGAGATTGCAGTAGTGGGGCAAAGACCTCCCAAGGAGCAAGGTCAGAGGAGATGAAGGAGAGGATTTAATTTAGTAATAACCAGGAAATCTCCTGTAATAACTGATGGTGGAAACCAGGCAGTGGGATTTCTAACTCAGACAGGGCAACAGGATGGGTAAGAAAAGATGTACTGAGGGGGTAGAAGATGCCAGGTGGCAAGAGAAACCAGCCCTGACCCTAAATCAAAGCATCCCTCCTGCTGTGAAGGACAAGATGGGTTACATGACTGCTCAGAGAAGGATGATGAAGGAGAGGGATAATGATAACCTAGAAGATTCAGCTCTGATTTGACCAGGCACTAGAAGCAGGTAGCCAGACTGGGACCAGCTGCGGTTGCCACCCTGGGGATGCCCAGGTTCTGGGAGATGCCACCAGAGCCACCAGAGAGCCTGGTGCCAGGCTGGAGGTGGCAGAGGGGTGGAGGGCAGGGCTGACTGCAGAGCCATATCCAGTTCAGCCCTGCAGAGCCATCCAGCACCACTCTGTGACAAGGCTGCAGTGGGGCTCTGCTTGGGCACATGGGAAGAACAAATTGTTCTGAAGCCAGCGTCAGAGTTTCTGTCTGGCAGCAGCAGGGCACACTCACCCCGGCAGCCAAAAAACATTCCTGTGGAGCTCCCACTGCATCAGTGCCCTCACAAGTTGATTCAGCAGCTGAACGTTTTCTCAGGAGGGTTTTGTTCAGCCTGACATCAAATCATTGGCTTTACCTTCCCGGTTGGAAAATGAAGCCCACTGCAAAGTGGAACTGCTTCAGAAAAGGATACCTTGTTCCAAAAAGCATATACCAGAAAAGCTTCCAATTTTTCTTTTTTTCCCAGCTGGAATGACTGTCCGAGCTGTGGTGACATTTCCCACCCCTCTCCACCACCTCCTTTTGACAATGACTTTTACTATTCACTGCTAGTGCAATATAGGGAGCTGGATGTGTGAAGTGAGACTCACCCCTGTTCCTGTGGCTGACAAACAGGCTCATCTCTGAACTTTGTCCCTGGGTGGTGTGGTGCTTGCCATGGTGGGGAGCTTGCAGGGAAGTTCTGGAGAGGATGTCCAAGGAGAAATCAGGTCATGATGTTCATCCCTGGGGATCTGAGCTCTGCTGCTCCTGGATCCAGGGAGTGGATGCTTAGCAAGGGGAGGACCTGAGCTTTGCAGGGTGTGGGAGCTGGTTGGGGCATGTCCTGGTGGCTGAATCAGCATTCCTGCCCTCCTAACACTCCCTTCCAGTGCCATGGTGGGAATGCTGCCACTCACCCATGATTCTCCCCTTGAGCACAGCAAAGCCTGAAACCGCACCTGCTTTAACCCCAGCTTTATTTTTCCTGGCAGTTGTCCAGTTCACAGGGGACTGGGAGACTGGCTGGGTGCGGGCAAACACCTCCTACAAGTCCTTCAGCCCTGTCCAGGTGAACGCGGACATCGGGCTGCACATCGGCCTGGCAGGGGTGAACGTCACGCTCAGGGGTGAGTCTCAGGTCCCCATCTGGAGCTCTGCAGTGGCTGTGGCCCCAGGGGGTCTACAGCTGCTCTGTAGGGGCCCTTGGTGTGTCTGGAGGCCCCTGGGACCCCGCTGTGCCCGTGCTCCTGGCTGGCAGTGCCCAGGTGCTGGCACGGCAGGAGCGCAGCTCGTCCCTCCCGCAGGAAACCCAGTGACCCAGATCAACGAGACCATCAACTACAACGAGCACTTCCCCTGGGCCTTCGGAGCGGATTATGACCGCAGCTACAGCGAGGGGCTGGAGAAGGGGCTGCCCAGCCCCATCCTCTACGTGGCAGAGAAGTTCAGCAGGCAGAGCCCCTGCGCCGTGCACAGGCAGTACCGCATCGCTGGCCACTACGCCTCAGCCCAGCACTGGTGAGCCCTCCTGTCCTGCTGCAGGCACGGGAGATGCAGGGATGTGAGGAGCTTGGCCGCCTTTCCCCCAGGCCTTTGGGATGGGTGGGATTGCATCCTGCCAGGAGGGAAGCTGTGTGCATGGAGGGGGCCCTGCCAGGCACTGTAGACACTTTGGGATGAGCAGAGAAGAAGTCCTGGTTCTCCCTGCTGGACAAATCCACAGGGCTGGGCAGCACAGGAGAGAGGAACATGGTGCAGGTCCTTGCTGTGATGTGGTGATGATGGCAGAAGTCCATCTCCATGGATGGGGTTGAAGCTGCTGTCCTTGGTGGCCCAGAGAGGCCCATGGACACAGGAAGAACTCTCCCAACCCTACCTGCGAGTGGATTTTGTCTCTAAGATTGGGATCAGGTGAGGAAAAGATGCTGCTGCAGTTATTGTGGAGTTGACCTTGACTCTTTGGCAAGGTCAGAGACACATCCCTGCCCACTTGGGCTGGGGGAGAGCTGGTTCCCAGCTGGCAGGAGATGGTCCCTTCCACCACATGCTGGCCATCAAGAACCATTGCAGTGCTGTTCTCCCTGCTTGGTGTTTGACAGCAGGGACACAGAAACTGGGGAAGAAGCCTGGCGATGCCACAGAACAAGAGCTCCTGGTCCATGGCTGAGGCCTTCCTCTGCAGCCCAACTCCTCAGCAAGTGCAGAGCTACTGCAAATGACTTTTGCCTGCTCCTGCACTCCCCTCAGTCCTGGGTGCTACTCCTGGGCTCTGTGCTGCCCCGTATGTGGAAGGGCAGGTAACTGGGATGGTCCAGACACACTGAGTGGGCTGCCACTGCCTCCTTGAGGCTGGTACTGTCAGTGGGCTGAGCAACGGCGGGAGGAAATCTGTGTTTCTGCCTTCTGGATGTAGCAGTGGGAGCCTTGCCCTTGTACTCCCTCAGCGTGGGGATTCGGGATCATTCCTGCCTGCCCACAGAGCTTCTGCACCTCACAGAGTGCACTTGGAGCCCAGATTCCTCCTACCACATGGAAATCCTCACACAGAGCACCCTAATCCATGGCACTCGCACCACTCATCTCCTGCTCTTCTCTCGTCCCCAGGGTAGCCTTCTGCACGTGGATCATCTCCAACGTTCTCTTCTCCATGCCCGTCCTCGTTTATGGGGGATACATGCTCCTGGCCACAGGGGCCTTCATGATCTTCTCGCTGCTCTCGTTTTCCACCGTGAGGAACTCCCCGATGTGCCTGATCCAGATTGGGACCAGGACCCTGCACGTAGCCTATGGGGGATCTTTCTGGCTCATGCTAGCAATTGGTAAGAACACCCGGGTGCCCCAGGTCACATCGCTGTGCCCCTCTGGAGGTACAATAGTCCCAGTGCTTCCCTCCCAGGGGGGAAGTGCAGCTCCCCAGAACCCCAGCCTGTGCCGTGGCAGAGCAGATCCTGGCAGAGACGTGGAGAGGGATAGGAAAAGGGGAAACCCCATCATCCTCATCTCAAGGGCAATAGAGGCATTTATAGTTCCTGAGGTGCAAAGACATTGGGATCCCTTGCCTGGCTTTTCAGACCTGTGCTGGGTTTTAAGGATGCTCAGAACAGCTCACACAATAGGAGGCCACCTTCCATAAGCAAAGGCATTGTCCTCTGGCAGGGGACAATCCAAGGAGAGCTGTGGGGTGGGGACACTGCCGGAGTGACAGGATCCCAATCAGAGAGCATGTTTGTTTCCAGGCCTGCTCTGTTTTGTGGTCGGGACCACCGTTGTGGCAATGCACCACCTCAATTTGGACCTGCTGAAAACTTTCTTTGATCTCCGTGAGGACAAAGCAGAGGAGTACCAGGAAATGCCTGAGGTGTTCATCAACCCTCATTTCGCAAACAACGGCCAGTCTCCTTCTCAGCCCTCTGAAATCAACAGCATCTAGAAGAAAGTCCTCACTCTTTCCCTGAGGATGGACCCAAAAGGGCAGAACAAATTCTTCTTGATTTCCCCAGAGCTGTATTTCCCCATCCAACTGCCTTTGAAGTCCACACTGGGACAGGTCCTTGCTGGGAAGTACCTCCCCAGCCTGTGTCTCCCTGACAGTGCCCTCTGGAAGGGGCAGGCTGTGCTGTGGGCTGCCATCAGAGCAGCTCACAGCTCCTGAGCCTTGAGCTGCACACTCACCTGGGGTCCCTGTCCCAGGAGGAATGCCCTTCCTGCTCCCTGCCCTGCCCCTCCGTGCACTGCAGGCGTTCTCCAGCGGTCTCCAACTGAGAAAGAGCTCGTGGGTGACATTCCTCCCTGGGAGCACCTGCCACTCCAAAAGCCTGGGATTAAACATGCTCATTTCTTTCCCAAACATGGCATTTTGTGGTTTAGGTGTATCCAGGAAAGCCAGGTATGGATCCAGCTTCTGCAGGCTGGATGCTGCAGGAGCCGGAATAAAAAAACTGCTCCAGAAACAAGGACTGAGTAAATGTACCATGAAGTTTGCCGTGGGGGATGTGGTGATGTGATTATTTTCACCTTCAAATTTGGCCTTTATTAGACAAAACTTGTAGCCTAGTGTGGGCCAAAAAGCTGCCATAGGAAAGGAAGGAGAGTGAAGAATGCAGTTACCCCTGTCCAGCTGGAGCACACTTGGACTGGCTGGGCAGCAGGGGAGGGAGGGGAATCTGTCCCTCTGCCTCACTCAGGTGAGACCCCACCTGCAGAGCTGCCTCCAGAGAAGGACATGGAACTGCTGGAGTGAGTCCAGAGGAGGCCATGGAGATGCTCTGAGGGCTGGAGCCCCTCTGCTCTGGAGCCAGGCTGGGAGAGCTGGGGGGGCTCACCTGGAGGAGAAAAGGCTCCAGGGACACCTCAGAGCCCCTGCCAGGGCCTGAAGGGGCTCCAAGAGAGCTGGAGAGGGACTGGGGACAAGGGCCCATAGTGACAGGACGAGGAGGAATAACTTTCTGCTGCCAGAGGGCAGGGCTAGGTGGGATATCGGGAAGGAATTTGTCCCTGTGAGGGTGGGGAGGCCCTGGCACAGGATGACCAGGCCCCATCCCTGGAAGTGTCCAAGGCCAGGCTGGATGGGGCTTGGAGCAAGCTGGGCTAGTGAAGGTGTCCCTTCCCATGGTGGGGGGTGGAACAAGATGAGCCTTAAGGTCCCTTCCAACCCAAACTATTCTGGGATTCTGTATCTGAATGCTGGAAACCTGGGCACCTTTATTCCAATTAGTTGTAAAGTACATAATTTCAATATTTTGACTTTTCTTTCTGAGATCCTTGCTGGCAAGTTACTTATTTCTGTCTGATACTACTGTCTGATACTTCTGTCTGATACTTCTGTCTGTCTGATACTTGTGTGTCACTAATGTGGTTTGTTCTGCGCAGGAGTTATTTTCAATAAAACTTTGCTAAAACCCCTCTCCTTTGAAACACTGTGGACATTAAGGGGGCTGGTTTCTTAAGAAGGGGCCATGGGGCACCTCTGAAGGTCACTTCTGGCAAGCCCCCAGCAGCAGCATCCTTCCCAGGGGGACAAATGTCTCGTTGGCACATTTCAAGGTCACCCACTAAGAAACCTTTGTCGTGAGGAGCTGCAAGAATGTAGGAGAGCCTCAAAAGGACTTTAACTAGCTGAGTGCTGGGCTAAAGCTGTCAGATTAAACCAGCGAAACACCCTTAGGAAAAGGAGGATCCTTCCTTGAGAATTTCTTGCATCCAGACACATGAGGTTTGAAGGCACTGATGGGAAGATGGTACAGCAAAACACAAGTTATTGGGGCTGGTATGGGACAGATCCCATGACCTGAAGACACAGGAGGCTGGGGCATTTCCCAGCCTTTTGGCCATCACATCTGGCTCCCTCCAGCCTCATCTCCTGCTTTAGGGCAGGATTCCTCCCCAAGAGCATCCTCACCAGAAGGAAAACTTTGTCCTCTTGTATCAGACATGCAGGAGCATGAACCCAAACAAACAAAACTTAATTAAAATCTGATCTGTAGGCTGAAGCATCTCCTGATAGGTGTCGTTGTGAATATCCTGGCTGAGATCTCCCAAGCCAAAGGAGTTCAGCTCCAAACCCTGTTGGGTCCTCCAGGTTTTCACTGAAGGCTCTTCCCGCCGGAATGGGATGGGACAGGATGCCACGGCTGAGCTCCTCCTCTCCAGAGGGCCTGGCCCATGGTGGTTCCTCTGCAAACCTCTCTGCAGGGCTGCAGGGAGCTCCCATCAAACCTCCCACATGCTCAGGGGCATCAAACCTCCCATCAAAGCTCAGGGGCATGCCAGGAACTCGAGTTCTCCCATATTCCCCCTGCTTGATTGCTAGGGATATTCCAGTATCCTGTTTAGGGCACACTGACTTGACTTCATTGCCCTGCACTGGCTGACCACGGTTAGGTGCCCCGTGGAGGACCACAAAAGGGCTCTGCCTTTTCTCCATCCCTTCCCTGTGGCTGCCACGTCACAGCAACAGCCCCCAGAGGGACACTTCCACCAACAGGCAAGTGTAAGGGCAAGTCAAGCTGATTTTATTGAGATAGAGGGGAAAATAAGTGAGCACAAAACAGAAAGAAAAGGTTGTGAAACCCTCAGAGAGGTAAAGGAGTGCAAAGCGGAGGCGTGCACCCTCCCTGCCCGTGTGGGCACGGGTCCTGCTGGCTGCCAGCAGCCAGGAGTGGGTGGGTGCCTTGGGTGTGCAGAATTTCAAGGTCTCTTGCCCCTGAGTATTTCCACAGCTGAGCAGGAGGAACCTGGAGGTGCTGCTCACCTCTCCCTAACTGCTTATAGCTGAACTCCAAGGCACTGTTGCACCTCCTTTCCCACCTCCCCCTCCCCTTCCCTCCCTCCTGCTCTGGTACCTCCAGCATCCTGCTAAATTGTGTTCCTCTTTGCCATCCTGCTCTTCACCCAAGGGGAGGGGTTGGGTGCAGGGCACCCTGGGGAGCACAGCTCCATCTGCACTTCCTGACTACTGATGGGAAGAGCATCCAAGGGCAGAGGGGGTTTCTGAGGGTCTTCAGGGTGAGGGGGCAGTTGTGGGCTCTACATCTCCTTTGGTTCATATCTGTGAGTCTGCAGTTACTTGCTTTCTCCCCAGTTTGTTCTGATTTCATCTCTGTAACCTGGGGAGGACTCAGGGTTTGTTGGGATGGGCTGAGGGGAAGGGCAGTAAAAGAAGAAAGAAAAAAGTGAACTGTTGTATTTGAGACACTTTTTCAGATCTGGGTAATCTCCTCACTTGGTTCTTGTCATGTCTCTTCCCACCTGGGCTCCTGGTGGATTGGGTGAATTCAGGAGCAGCATCTCCAGGCCTTGCCCTGCCTCCCCTGTGCCTCAGAGTTTCGTGGCTGTTCCGTGGCAGAGCTCACCCAGGGGCACCATAAGCCCATCCTGTGCAGAGCAGCTGGGCTCAGCTGGCAGGCAGGACTTGTCCCACACCTCCTCTTTGCTGCTCTTGTCCAGGCTGAAGATGATCTTCAGCTTCTCTGGCTGCAGGGAGTTGAGGATGATGATGCCCAGCCCCAGGAGCAGGTACAGCAGCCCTGCAATGCACAGAGACACACAGTGACAGCACTGCAGGAGTTCTGCTGGCTCCCAGCTCCACCAGGGACATGTGGCATCACCCGGCAGGCCAGGCAAAGGTGTTGATTTCTCTTTCCCATCTCGATTCTAGCACCACTTTGGGCTCCCCAGTACAAAAGAGAGGTCAATGGACTAGGGCAGAGAACTGGGGCTGGAGCCCACCCTGCACAGGGAAAGGCTGGAGGACCTGGGCTTGTTTAGCCTGAAAAAGAGGAGTACCCAGGGGGAATTAGTCACCATCTGCTACTGGAAAAGGGCTGGTCTCCCTGGAGGGGATGATGTAACATGGAAAATTGTGGTTTGATCAAAGGAAACAATTGCTGCTCAGAAGTGGAGCAGGTCCTGAAAGGCAGAGGGAATCGATCCAGCAGGTAACTTCCAACATTCAGATCTCTTGACTGCTCATCTCTTTTTCTCCCCAACCTTGAAAATTCTAACCTAAAATCTTCTAACCTAAAATTATCATTTTCTGTGACCAGCCATGGAGAAAGAAGGGATGAGGTGCTGGTGGGCCATCCTCTCTGTAGGGAAGAAAAGCCCCAGAAGCAAGCTGAGCACTCACCTGTGGCTAATGTCAGCCAAAAGGATTCACCATAGTCTGTTCTCAAGGAAGCTGGGCCGAACTGGATGGGGCACTTCAGGGTGTTTCTTGCAGTGGAGAAGAAGAGCAGTGAGAAGAGGATCAGAGTGGCAGTGAGCACGAGCATGTGGCCACCATAGAGCAGGACGGACATGGAGAAGAGCAGGATGGAAATGAGCCATGTGCAAAAGGCCAGCCTGCAAAAGGACCACAAAACTGAGCAGAAAACATCAGGCTTGGGGTGTCTACTCAGGGTCTGCTCAGCATACCCCAGTGGAGGGATAAAGCCCTGGGCAAGCTGGTCTAGCAGACAGCTGGACAGCCTGGATCTAAAGAGTGCCTTACGACCCAAACAACAGTGTAATGACACGAGAGGTGAAGCTGTGGGACAGATCCCACAGCACTGGAGAGGGATCTCCACACCTGGGAATGTTCACTACCGAATTTCCTGAAGCCCCCAGGCACCTTGGTATGCCTTTGGCATCAGCCCTGCTCCTGGTCTGGAGTAGAAATCTCTGGAGATTCCTCTGAGAGGCTGAAATATTAATGTTTAATAGGTCAAATTTTGGCCATGTGCAGAGGCAGCAGGTGCTTTCCTGGGGCCGGGTTCCCCCCACGAGGGGGGAAGGAGGGGTTTGGGTGTGTGGTGGCAAGCCCTCTGATGAGCATAAGACAGAGGACCCACCCCAGAAGCTCTGGGTTTTGAGCCAGATGAGGGACAAGGCTGATGAGAAGCAGACCCTGGGTGATGGTTTTTGTCATGCCAATGTCCTCCCTTACACTACTGGCTCAGCTGAAAAACTGGAAAATCTCCCCCTCCCACGGGAGAGACCGTTCACACCTCGGCCTGAGGGTTTTCATCCTTTCTGAGGGGGCAGAACTGGTTCAACACCAGCCTGAGAGGCAGGGTCGTGTCTTAGAGGGGGTCATAAACCACGGAAGACCCCGAAGCACCCCGAGACACTGAGCCTTTCCACGGCAGAAATGCACCTGATCTGCAGCCTTGCAACAGACCCAGGGTGCTGTGGGGTGCAGAAGTCCCCCTCTGCAGGGAAGGTGCCTGGGTGTTCCCACCTAAACCTGAACCAGCAGGGAACTCTGAGTTTCGTGGCAGCCCCACCACTGAGATCAGAAGAAGAGGATCAATGGGACACTGTCTGGTTCCATGGGTGGTCATAACTTTTTACTTGATCTGTCTCTCTCCTCCCTCTTCCCTTTTCTATTTCTTTCTATCTTTGTCCACGTCATACTTACTGTGGCACAAAATCCATACTATTGACCTCAGTGTACGGTCTCATCTGCACCTGAATTTGGGCAGAGGACCTCTCTAATAATCAGATTGTAACAGTCCCACCAAAGTAACTTTCCTTCTGATTCCTGTGAGTGTCCACAACTGGTCACCCCCAGCAGTTCCCAGTGTTCAGAGGGACAATGGCATCCAGGGACACATTTGTTTGGAGAACTGCACCATTAGCCATGCCCACACCCGATTCAGCACCTGGAGTGCACCCAGCTGCCAGCCCTGCCCTGTGCTTGGGGCTTCCATTTAGCTCCCTGCAGAGGTCAGCCTAACAAATTTTTCTGATTCCAAGAAGAAAAATAAAAAATTACTTTTCATTAACATTTCTGCCTTGAAATACAGGAATGTTTGGGTTGGGATAATTATTAGGAGTCTGGGGACATGGACAAAAGATGCTCTGAGAGCTGGAGCCCCTCTGCTCTGGAGCCAGGCTGGGCGAGCTGGGGGAGTTCAGAGAGGAGAGAAGGCTCTGGGGAGACCTCAGAGCCCCTGCCAGAGAATAAAGGGGCTCCAGGAAAGCTGGAGAGGGACTGGGGACAAGGGCCTGAGGGACAGGATGAGGAAGAGTAACTTCCCACTGCCAGAGGGCAGGGTTAGATGGGATATTGGGAAGGAATTCTTCCCTGTGAGGGAACTGAGGCCCGGGCACAGGTTGCCCAGAGCAGCTGTGGCTGCCCCATCCCTGGAAGTGTTCCAGGCCAGGTTGGACAGGGCTTGGAGCAACCTGGGCTAGTGGAAGGTGTCCCTGCCCATGGTGGGGGGTTAGAGCAACACAAGTTTTAAGCTCCCATCCAACCCAAATCACTCCATGATTCCACAGTTCTATGAATCTGTGACAGGCCAGGAAGCATGAGAACCCCAGATTCTGCAGAGAGCCAAGGCTTTGGCATGGCCTCACAGTGACAAGGGTGGCTCCACAAAGCTCCCTCTGCCCTCCCTTGTTCTTGCCAGCCCCCTGCTGCAGGGGACAGGGCTGACCCCTCGCTGTAACTCACCACAGGGTGAGGGACANTAGACCCCCTGGGGCCACAGCCACTGCAGAGCTCCAGATGGGGACCTGAGACTCACCCCTGAGCGTGACGTTCACCCCTGCCAGGCCGATGTGCAGCCCGATGTCCGCGTTCACCTGGACAGGGCTGAAGGACTTGTAGGAGGTGTTTGCCTGCACCCAGCCAGTCTCCCAGTCTCTGGTGAACTGTACAGCTGTGAAGACTTCAGGGGTTAGTTACAGCCTGGCAGCAAGGTGTCTGGTGCTGGAAGCACCTGCCAGGATGGTCACCGTGGTCTGAGCATCACCTACCTCATCCCGAGCTCAGGACCGGGCTGTTAGCCCCAAGGGGCAGAAGTCCTTTATGTCCTTTCTCAGTATCAACCCCAACCCATGACCCTGAAAGCCCCACTTGGGTTGGTTTCTCCCCAGCCCCAGTGCAGATCCTAACCCTGGTGGCAGTGGGGCTGATGTGTGGGCACTGCTTCTCATCTCTGCCAATGTGCCTGAATTCCCTGGAAGTTGGTGGTGGGCTTTTGGTGACTGCCCTGGATATGACCACCAGTCTTCAGGCTGGAGGCAGATGGGTGCCCCCACCCATTGCTGGAACCCCCTCCCAGACACAAGACGTGTGTCCACCTTCCTCATGAACTAATCCTGCGGGCTGGACCTGGCCCTTGACTGATCCATTCACCCTCCCCCACCTCTCCCCTCCATCTCTTGGGCATCCATGAGCCTGACCCAGGAGCCCAGTACTCACTGAGGATCTCTGCTCCCATGAAGAGTCCCAGCACCATCCGCAGCAGCCAGAAGAGTCGCTGCAAGGGGGGAGCAGAGTGGAGGGACAGGTGTCAGCCAGAATTCACCAGGGGGCCTCAGCAGCAAGCACATCATTTAGAAACGTGAAATGGTGAGAAATAGACCTGTCCCTCCCCTGGGCAGTCACCCCATGTGCTTGGTGGGTGGGTGGCATGGGGTACACCTGTGGCTGGGACATCCCTGCTGTGGTGGGGGGCGGCAGCAGGGAGATCTAGACAGAGGAGGAAGATCAAAACAACCCATTGGAGAAAGCTGTGACATCCCTTTCCTTGGGAAGGAGGGTGGAAACATTTCCACACTTATCCAAACCTCAGTGTGCTTGGGTGTGTTGACAGCTGGCCACAGCTGTAGAAAAAAGGAGTGACCAGGCATTTGTGGAGTGTCCCCTGGGGGACAGAAGCCCCTCAAGCAGCCCTGCTGCAAAACCAGGCACACAACAAGCACCTGACGTGGCTCACAGCAGGGCCTGTTGGCCACACAGAGCCCGGCGAGCAGTGCTGGGACATGCCCAGCACACACCTCCTTCTTTTATGGAGGCTTCTGGGAAGGTGGGGTGACATATTGGAGCCTCACCCTGCTATTCCACTCTGGTGAAATCATTTAGCTTTGTTCACAGAGAAATCCAGCCAAGATCAGATCTAGCTTCCTCAGAAATCTGGGGTGGTGGAGTTTGGTGTTCAGGCTGGGATGGGCTGGAGCTCGGCCCCATGGCATTCTAGAGATCCCAGAGCTCTGGCCACGAGCCTGCAGGCAGGTTTGCTTGCCAAGTCTGTTATGGAGGCTGGGAAGGAGGAGGAATGTGGGATGCATAGGCAGGGACCAGAGGTCTGAACTGCCCCTGCCCCTCCACTTACCCCCCTGCCTGGGATGCCTGGCAGGATGATGATGGATGTGACCAACATGGAGAGGAATATGGTGACAATGACAGCCCGGGTGGTGTCAAAGGGGAAGCAGGCATTGGCTCCAGGGTAGAAAGGGTAGGAGCCATTCCACAGTGTCATCTTGCTGCCTGGAAGGACTCAAAGCTGGCACCCAGAGAGACAGTGGTGAGAAAACCATCTCCACACATCTGCTCCAGCCAGCCTTCCCCACAGAACTCTCTCCTGCCCCCTTGCCAGCTCTCTGCCTGTCCCTGCACGGCTGTGCGTGCATCCCAGAGCCCGTGGACACTGCAATCCCGCACTCGGTTATTTCCCACGGGAACCCTCCATCTTCCCAGCGTACAGCCCACAGCAAAGCTGGGTCGGAGCCACCAGGGCATCTGCGGCAATACTCAGGCTGTCCCCAAAGAGGGACAGCAGGACGTGCGAACACCACGGGGCTGCTCACTCCCCTCCTCTGTTCTCCATCCCCGAAACCTTCCCTGTGCCCCCACGCTCCCTAGTTCAGCTCCTTATCCCGCAGCCCGCCCCGCTGCGCTCCGCGCTGCGCTCGGTGAATCGCTGCACAAACACCGCCCGAGCCCTCCTCGCTGAGCCCCTGGGGAGGCAACTCCTCATGGCCCGAGGAAACGGGAATAACCCGGGGGGACAGAGAAACTGCCTGTCCCTGCAGCGGTGCGCCAAGCCCTCGGGAGCCAGCTGGGGATAGCGGCGGGACGCTGCTTGGGAGCCCGAATGCTTTTTTTACCGCAGCATTGACCGACTGCCTCTCCTGCTGGGCAGGGGCTGCTCAGCGTCCCCCGCGAATGGGGACTGTCCCCGCAGCAGCAGCAGCAGCAACACCCACATCCCCTTCCCCACCCCGAGCCTACCTCCGCCGCAGCCGGCCCCGGGCTGGGATGCTCCGGGAAGCGCCGGGATGCTCCGGGATGAGCCGTGATGCTGCCTGCCCGCCTGCTCGCACCTCCTGCCAAGGCTGCGGGCGGGGAGCCAGCCTGGCGCGGAGTCACGGCTGTGCTGCTCCCAGGGTTGTTCAGCGTGCCCGCCTCCGGGGGTGGCTGGATCATCCCGCCTAACCCACCACGGGCCAGCCGCTGCGGCGCTGCTGCTAGGTCCGAGGGCACGCAGGGCAGCTACGGGCTGGCACAGTCCTGGGGAGGGTTTGCCTTCACCTCCTTGGCATCAGGACCCTGGAGCTACCAGGGCCCTCCGGATCCTGGCGGGACCAGAGGTCTTCAAAGCCCTCATGGGCAGTGCCTGGTGAAGGCTCCCAGCCTCCTGCTCCTGACTCCGTCCCTGTGGGAGTTTCCCTGAGAAGGTCCTGACCTAGCACGGTGTCTGGAGGTGCTCCCAGCCCCATTATGCAGAAGATGCTCGGGTTTGTAACCTGGCCATGGCACGGAGATCATGGGAATTCAAAGCTTTTGGGGTTTGCTCCTGTACTCTGGTGTTTCAGTTGGCTGAAGAAGGCTGTATTGATACTGAGAGGGACCAGCGTGGCAGAAACACTCTCCTGACCCATGTTTGGGGTCTTCCCTCTGAAACTGGCCCAGCCATCCCCTGGATATTTCTCTTTTGCATCCCAGTGAATGGGCTGGCTAGGTACTCACCCCCTTGGCAGAGGGAGGTAAAAACAAGTTTCCACTCATGCCCAACAGGAAATAAAGGCATTTTTTGGGCAAAGACTTCGCCATTTCCCCTCAAATTCCCAGCTGGTCTGACCCAGACTGAACACTGAATTCCTCCCCAGGAGGTGTTTAAAAGAATTAAAGGGTGGCAAGGGTGATGAGGCTGGGGAATGTGTGTGCAGAGACATTCTGAGGAGCTGTTTGGTGGGGACGTGGCACCAGTTCCAGCTCTGGCAGCCTCTGCAAAGCAGGGGGAGCCGTGCACTTCACAGCAAACGGAGCAAATCCTTGGGGATGACCACATGGATACCCCTGGGGCTTCGGACCTGTAGGAAAGGTGGAAGCACCACTCCCTCCATGGTGGGAGAGGATCAATGAAAAGGGTGGCTGGTAACTGGCAGCATGAAATTAATCCAGATGGGGAAGTGATGTGTGGGATGAGGGTCTAAAGCAGGCCTCATTGCACTCCCTGGAGATGGGATGAGCAGAGGATGAGCCCTGCACTGGCTTGGACAAACCAATGCAGGGAGTTTGCCTTTGGAAAGGACTGAGGAACGGTGGGTTTGGGCCCCCTCTTGGCCACAGGCCCCTGGCCACAAACACCGGGCCTTTTCCCTGTGAAAGCAGACTCACCTCAGCAGTGTGTTGATGTCAGTTCGGAGGAGGCCTTTGGCACTGGCAGGGCAGGCTGAGTTCTTGGTGGGGGCAGCTTTGGTGTGGGAGAAATCCTGCACGGTTTGGAACTGGAGTAGGCAGAAGGCCACAGGCAGGGCCACAGGCAGCTGTTCAGCAAGCATCACAAACGTGTCCTTTGGGGAGATACCCTATTCCCAAGAATGAAAACAAGGGGGAGGGAATTCCCCTTCTTCTCTAAAGGTGACCAGCAGCACAAGGTTTTTGTGGAAGGACGTTGGGGTAGCACCCAGAAATGCTCTGGTTCTCCCATTTGTCCCCAGCAGTGATGGAGATGTGGCATGATCGTGGCAGTGGTCTGCTCCACTGCCCTGGACTGCTGATGGGATCATATCCTGGGAAGTGTGAGAGAACTGCTTGATTTACCCCTCACCCAGCACTCTGCATATAGGAAGAGGCTATTATTACAACCGGGTGTTTGTGTTTCCCTCCTTTCTATATTTTAAATTCTCTGAGTATTCCTGCAGGTAGTAAAGGTGTGGATTTCATCACCCAGTTTCCAGGGAACATTACACATTTTCCAGGGAGTTTCTTCTCCCACTGTCAGCACCCTGCGCTTGCTGGGACAACCCCTCTTCCTTGGGAAGCTTCTGCTTCACTGCCTCAGGAGAGATGGATGCTCAGATTAGAGGTGAGTCATTTGATCCAGGTCATGGGAGGGAGGTGAGGGCACGGGGAGCAGCACCCATCACCTCTTGAGCAAGCGGATGCTGAGTGCTGGATCAGCTGCCTCAGCGCTGGGAAGTGCAGGGAGGAAAGAGTGGGTACGTGCCTGGGCAGGGAGGTGATTTTGGGGATGGACAAGGAAGATTTCTGCCTGGTGCACTGGAGCCAGAAAGACAGATGTATCCAGGAGTCACTCTGCCCCCCAGCTGTCCCCATCAGCCCTCTGTCTTCCTCTCTGCCAGGGACAACGCTGCAGCTGGGGCTGAGCTGGGGCTCTGCTGTGATGAAGCCCACCCCGTGCATCCTCGCCCAGGAATCTTTGCCACAGCTGAACGGTCCATGATGGAGCAGCTTGAAGGGAGTGACAGGAGGAAGGAAGGAGGGACCCCTCTATCAGTTCCACCTTGATGAGCAGAGAGGTTGCTGTGGCCTTGATTTGGCTCCAGATATATTTGCAAGAAGGATCTATTTTTCCAGCCCTATTTGGAAGTTACACATTTTGAGAGAGGGAGAGGGTGTTGCTACCCACTGCACTGACCAGTGGGTTTCATATCTTATGATGGGGACAGCTCAGGGTGAAGTGAAAGGACTGCCAGGAGATGGAGGCAGAGCTCAGCAGGAGCCACATGTCAGCATGGTGGGAACTGAAACAGGAGGGGTTTCAGCCACACTGTGAGGAAATCCTCACTGTGGTGATGACAGGGCAAATTGCCAAAAGATGGTGAGCTTCCTCAAAAGCTTTCCTGACCCTCTCAGTCTGTAATCTAAATTCAAGAGGGAATAGCGATTTAGGGCTTGAGTAGTTGTTTGCCCGTGGGGGATAAATAGAAACATTGAAACAGCTGAGCAGTGGAGCCAGCCTTCACACAGGGAGCTCTTCCAGCCCTGAGGAACCCAGGCTGAGCTCAGGGCTTGGGCTGCTTGGGGCAGAGGGCTGAACTACAGACCTGCCGAGATTTTCTCCATCCTGAGTCACCCTGCGCTGGTGGGATGGTGTCCAGGGCAGGAGCTGGGCACTCAGACTGCTCCAGTCTGTGCAGCAGCCGAGAGGAGGAGGATGAAGAGATGCTCCATGGTGAGACGTGCGCTCCTGGAACGGACCAGTGCCACGCAAGGCACTGCCCATGGAAGACCCATCCATGAAGGAGCAGGTAGATCCCTCCTGCCTTCAGCTTCCACCAGGGGACTGAGTGTCCCCTGCAGGGACAGGAGGGAGGAGCCGAGGTGCTGAGAGCCACCCTGCAAACGGGACGGGAGGAGACTTCCCCAGGTGGGAAAACGCTCCGGGGGTTAGTTTGTTTCCCCAAACCTGAATCAAATACTTAAATTAGTTGACAATAAATTAACTTATATTCCCCAAGGTGAGCCTGTTCTGCCCATGGCAGCAGTCAACAAGTGACCTCACCCTTCTTTATCCCAGCCCAGAGGAAAGTGATGGGGGACTGGGGACGGACAGACAGAGAGGCAGCTGGAGAGGTTCTGGCTGGGTCAGAGGGAGAATGAGGAACTCACCTGTGTGCCTCATGGCCAGGAACCTGCTCCCCCTCCAGTGAGCTTGACAGGGTGGTCCCATGACACATCAAGTCAGGAACTCCATTAGGCTGTCAGTCCCTCACACTGCTGGCTGAGGGGCATCTGGTTTCCTCCAGTGTCAAACACAATCCACAGTGCCATTATTTTTCTTGCTAATAATTAGTTTTAAGTCAAAGCTTTACTCCAGCTAATGAAAAGGTGAGCTGGGGGTCACCCGCATCCCAGAACACAGCAGTGAGTCCTGGCAAAAACGTAGATGTTAGAGGAAGGATTCCTGCATGAATGACTGCAGGACAGTGGAAAACCTCTCGAGCAAAGCTGGTGGGTGGGAAACCATGAAGGGCTCACAAAGGGAACAGCTACAGGTGGTGCTACAGGTGGGCTGCTCAGCAGCAGGATGTAGAACCTGGGAGGCTCAAGGTGCTGCTCCTCCCAGAGGCTGCAGCCAAGCAACTGCTCCAGTGAGGAAGAGGAGGCTTCACAGGATCTGAACTATCCTTGAAAGGATAGGGAGCATGGTGGGAAGGTCTCCTACCATGGCTTTGATCCCTCTACTAGTTACCAGCATCTTCAGATGCTGGATCGTCCCTTGGCTTGGTGTGATGTGGCCCCGAGGTTCCTGTTCTTGGGTGAAGGGCTCTTCTCCTGTGGGATCAAAGGATCAGGTTGAATTTATCATCAGAACTGGGGGGAGCAGAGTGTGAAAGTTTATGGTTTCATTTATGGCATCACTCTGGGCTCTGCTGCCAGGTTTTGCTCTTCCAGGGCCATGGACGAAAGGCTGACACAGTAGCAATTGCTCAGCTGGGAGGAGAGAAGGCTCAGGAGAGAGCTCAGAGCCCCTGCCAGTGCCTAAAGGGGCTCCAGGAGAGCTGGAGAGGGACTGGGGACAAGGGCCTGAGGGACAAGACAAGGGGAAATAACTTCCCACTGCCAGAGGGCAGGGATAGATGGGATATTGGGAAGGAATTTCTCCCTGTGAGGGTGGGGAGGGTGGCACAGGGTGTTCAGAGCAGCTGTGGCTGCCCCATCCCTGGAAGTTTCCAAGGCCAGGCTGGATGGGGCTTGGAGCACCTGGGCTAGTGGAAGGTGTCCCTGCCCCTGGAATATGGCCACAAGGTGTGCCTTCTAACCCAAGCCATTGCACGATCCCATGAGCCCCACAAGTGGCTGGCAGGCACAGGGTGCAGCTGTGAGCAGCACCTTCAGAAGGAACAGAATCAGAGTCTGCTCATGGGACTGTTCATCACCCATTTCAGCCAGGTCCCAGCTCCCTTCTCCAGCCATCCTGCACAGCAAAGGGCCCCGGGGCTGCACCTCTGTGAGTGTTTAGCTGCATACAGGAGCTGAGGGTGCACCAAGCCATCATCACAAAGCAGCCTCCTAATCAGACTGTTTGATGGCCAAGGCCATGTAGTTAACCCTGAGGTGCCACAAGGCCAGGACCCTGACTGAGCCAGAAATCCCACCACTGCCAGGACAAGATTTTGCTGGTAACATTCCCAGCAAAGAGGGTCACAAAGGTGCTCCAGTGGTGAGTGGTGTGATCAGCTCACCCAAGTGTGCTGTTTCATCATGTCAGAGTCTCCTCCAGTGAGCAGAGGCTTCAGGGACTGAATCCAACCCCTCTGAGCTGTTGAGAGCCAGGAGCTTCCCTTCACCCTGCCCCAAGGTACTCCCACTCCCCCTGCACAAGCCCTGGGGGTCTGCCTTCCTACCCCCGCAGAAGAGTCTGTGCAAAGAGCCAGTTTTATTCACACGGGCACATCAGACGTCAAGAAAACACCAAACCTACAAGAACTATACAGGGATGCTCCTCTTTTCACACACACCATCACTATTAACAATATTTCAGAAAGAATAAATGAAAGTGATGTTGCTACAGAAACCCACAAGGACGATGCTCTCCTCCGTTCACCACACACAGCTGACCTTGCAGACCTCATCCTCCCCAGCTGCACCTCTTCAGTTTGAAAAGTACTTCTCCAGCACCTTCGTTAAGAGCCCTGTCTCCTGCAAAACACGACACAGCAGTGAGACACGGGGTCATGCACCACCACCACCATGCTGGGTACGGGGGGCAGATCAGACAAACGCCCCATGCTAGAGCACGACAGCACTTTCGGGGGGGTTTGGGATGGCACGTGAGAAGGACAGAGCCAGAAGCCTCCAGCTGTGCTCCAACAGCTGAGCCACAACTCAGAGGGAACCTTCATCCCAGTGAGGCAGCAGCTGCTGGGTTGAGCTTCAGGGGAGAGCCTCATTCAGCAGAGAGTGTGAGAAGGCAAAAAGAGACAGAAAACGTGGCAGGGAAGAGTCACAGAGGGGTTGGTGGGATTGGCAGCGACCACAGGCCCCAGAGCTACGCAGAGCAGCACCTGCCTTCAGGCAGAAGGGCTCTCCCCATAGCCCTGGAGCTGCCCCACTCCACGCACGTGGTCTCTGCATCCTGGGGAATCAGTGCCACACGCCCAAGGAGATGACAAAGGACGGGAAGGATCCTCCTCTGCCAGCCCAGTCTTTGGCACACAGAGCACCACGGCAGCACTGTGAAGCCTCAGCATGCTGAGGGCCAAGCCCTGCCTGCCACACATGGCTGGAAAGCTGAGATGGAAGGGACAAATTCTGAGCAGGGCATGGACCGGGAGATTCACAGGGCAGAGCTAAGAGAAAGCCTGGGAGGAAGGTGGGAACGTGGCACACAGATCAGTTGAGGCTGGGTGCTGACACCTGGTGTCCAACAACAGTCATGCTGAGGGGGAAAGCTGTCAGGGTGGCAGGAATTTGGACTGGCACTGTGACAACCACAAGAGCAAGAAAAAATAAGGTCACACAGAACAGTATAACGTGGACAAGCAGTTCTGTAATATCCACAACAGCACAGATGTGAGGATGCCCTGGGGGTGGGTGGGAGAAAGGAGCAGGAGAGCAGGAGTTGGGGAAGAAGTGAGGTGTCCAGAGGTGCCCAAGGAGCAAAACCAGAAACAGCACCCAGGAAGGTGACCAAGGGGACCAGGGCACTGGCCAAGGAGAGGCTCCAGGCTTTGGGAAGAGAAAGTGAGGGGCAGGAGCCAGTTGCACATCCAGCATCTCGGCTGTGATGCCAGATGTGGGCACAGCATCCCACCTTGCCCTAGAGAGGCACTGGGCACGGAGGCAAGCACTGGCCAGCACCTGCATGGCCACAGACAAATCACCCTCCAGCAGCAGAGCGCTGGCACCCAGTGCCACACCGGGCCAGCACCTGCCCCTGAGCCCTGGGAATGAGCACTGGCAGGGCTGGCAGGACTCTGGCACCCAGCTGGAACCTGTGGCACAGCACCAGCACTCCTTTGCACAGGCACATCTGCAACGTGAGCAGCAGGGGAGAGCCCCAGGGAGCACCTTTACCCCAGGGAGTACCTTCACACCACACGCTCAGAAACAAGGCAGGGCAGCACATGTACCAGCTCTCCCATCCTCTCAAGTGCCTTCCTGCTCAAAGGTTCCTTGTGGGGGGACGGGGAAGGGTCCAGAACCTCCACAGCCCTCATCTCCTTTCCAGCTGCTCCCGAGAAGCAAACACTGCAGCCGCCCAGCACAGCACACAGGGACTGGGGTGGGCTGGTGCCTTCAGCCATGCCCAGCTGTACCTGCGCTGTGGAAAGCCCTCTACCCCATGGGAACAGCTGTCTGGGATGCATCAGTTTACCTTAATCTGCTGAAAGTGAGTCCAAAAGCGGACTCACTCAACAATCAGTGGCTCTCGGGCTCCCAGTCCTGCAACTCTGCAAAGCTGTGCCAAGGAGGAGCAAGCCCTGCCTAACCCTGCATGGCAGAAATAGCTTTACCTGCGTGCAGTGCTACTGGACAGCTCCTCAGGCACCTGGCTCAGTGGGACAGCACGGGTGGGACTGACCTAAGAGGATTTCATCCTTTTTAGACTCCCAGTTACTTCCTGCACTGAGTGGAAAGGGTGAGACACCAGGGAAGTGTGCAGGAGGCAACAGACAAGCAGAGCCACACAGACTAATTCTATTTATGGATGCAGAAGTTCCATCCCTGGACCGAGCAATTCGATGCCTACATCCTGCCTGAGGATCTGTGCCTCTGCATTGCTCCCAGGGGCAGGTTTTCCACCAGGAGCTGAGTGAGCTCCACGGTGAAAGCCACAGGGAGGCTGAGGATCTGCTGATACACAGTGGGACCAGTGGAGCTCCTGCCCTCTCCCTGCTCCCCAAAGCCCGCTCTGCAGCAGCAGGACTGACGCACACCTACTCTCTGCAAGGCTTTGTGCCCTCAGCATCCAGGGATCCCAACCACAGTGACACAGAGCCAAAGCTCTTTGCTTGACAGATGCCTTTCCCTTCACTTACTGCATCCCTCTTGGTCTCCTGCTGTGGAAATAAGAGAGAGAAAGGATTTCCCTGTCCTTGGAAAAGGGGACACCATCCTCTTCTGCATCTGGCTGAGGAAGACCCAGGTGCTTATGAACAGCCCCTGGAGACCACAACTGCCTCAGCTCCATTGCAGTGTTACTTGCTCATCCTCACACCCTTCCCAAGCACCTGGGACTATTTGTCACTGCCCAGCTAGACACAAGCCTCATGACACTTCTCCCCTCTCCCTTTATGGTTGGTCTTAAGAAGTAGTTTAAGGAGGGTTAAAAGGAGGGTAAAAGGGGGAATGCATCTCTAGCAGCTGTGCAGGTGCTCCCATCTCCAGCACAGCTCCTCCACCTTTCTGCTCTGAGCACCTCCCTTCATCTAAGTCAATATTCACCTGGCCAGTGAGGTCGTATTTCCCTTGGTTCTCATCCAACAGCCTCTCTTGCAAGAGGATTTTCAGGAGCTCCCGGGTCAGCAGTTCCATCATGTCCTCCAGCAAGGCTCGTAGAGAGGGACCGAAGACCACTGGCACTGCAGGCTCCTCCGGAGTCTCCAGGTGTGGGGAGCCCGTGACGCTCTTCTTCCCCATGAAGTGACCTGCAATGCCACACACGGTGTGCCTGGGGGGACGCAGGGCTCCAGCTCAGCTGTCACCGGCCACCCTGCACCGGCACCGACCGACGGGGAGCACCGAGTGACCTGGTGCCCAAACCAGCTGAGTCAAGAGACACGCAGAAATCCCAGGTGCTCACATGGGATTTTTGGGACACTTCCCTCTCTGTTGCTGCTGACAAGATCTCTGGGGCTACAGAGATGCCGCCCAGGAATGCTGAACCTCATATCCAGGGATGCCAGACTGGTCAGTCTGTTGGGGATGTTGGACCTGCTGCCCAGGGATGCAGGTGGAGGTGACTTCACGCCTGCCCTGGCCTCTGCCTGCCCATCGTGGTACCGCCAGCATCCCCCTGCCCTCGTGGGAGCGGGGCGCTGCGCACAGGCAGCCACAGGGCAGGGCAGGAGGTGGCCGTGCCCCGCACATCCCGCGTGTCCCTGTGCCCCCCGCCCGGTACCTGTGGCCCAGAGGTTGCCGCGGGGGTTGACCTTGATCTTGGCGTCCTGGCTGCGGTGCTCGGCAAAGTCGAGGTGGACGGCGGGTCCCAGCGCGGCTCCGCAGAGCAGCAGCAGGAGGCACCGCAGCGCCATCGCCGCCGCGGGAGCCTCGCCGCCGCCGCCGCCGCCCGCTTATACCCGCGGGGGCGGGACCTCGCTCCACCCCGCCCGGCCCCGCCCGGCCCCGCCCCGCGCTCCGACCCTCCGCTTGTGCCGCCGTGTGTCACCCCGGCGCTCGGGCGGCGCGGGAGACGTGACAGTCCCACCACTGAGTCCGATCCCCGTTCCCAAATCTCTCCGTCGTGGCCTGTCCCTGCTGCCACCTTCTCCATGCTGCCTTTTTGCTCGGCCATGAGCTTCATTTCCAGTTTAGCCCCAGCCCACCTCCCGGTGCATGCACCTGATTATGGGCATGGGTAAGCCGAGGATCCTGTCCTGAAGCACCTGCCAGCTCTGCCCAGCTCCTTCACTTTCCAGAGCAGCCTCCCAGCGGATCCCACTCACTGCAGAGCACGAGCACCAGAGCCTGGGTATCACTTCTCACCTTTTCCACTCCCTTTGGGATTTTGCAGACCCCTATTTCCTGATCACTACACCCAAGCCTTCATGTTCCCCATGAGCTTCTCCTTTTCCATTGATGGGATGGAGCTGTGCCCAGCCATGCCAGGGACACAGATAGTGGGGGCCTGGCACACAGACTGTGTGTGCCCAGGGCTCAAATGCAGTGAATTCCAGGTGAAACTGGGAGCATTTGATCAGAGAGCTCCAAGGCACAGGCTGTGCTCTGTTTCTTCTTGTCCCTTGCCTGCAGCCAACAGGGATTCCTCCAGGTTCCATATTTACACAGGGGTACTCTCAGGGCCTGGACCACAGTAGGCTGGGGTGAGGTCTGGGGGGGGTAACCAGGGTCAGACATAGTCCTGGCAGGTCCATGGTGAGGAGGAGGAGGGCCTGGGGCCAGGTCAAGCCAGTCACTGCTGAGCTCCCAGCACACAGATCCATGACAGACTACAGGCCCAGGGCTGAGCTCAAGTGGTTCCTGGGCCCATGTGGATAGAGGGAAGTCCCAGGTGAGACCCATGAAAGATAATTAGTGTCCCAAAGGCTCTAACAGCTTCTGCTGGATTTACAGTTCCATAACTTTGCAAGGAGGTGCTGGTTGGTGGGGATGAGATGACCCAGTTCTCGTGGGAAATGGCAGAGGGAGAGAATGGCTGGGCAGGCACTGCTGGACCTGCCACTCGAGGAGGTGACCCTTGAGGGGGACAGGGCTGCATGAATACAGTGCTCACCCCAGAGGTGGCATTTGCAGCCCCAGCTCACAGTCACATCACGGCAGCCTCGTGTCCCCCACTGAGCCAGCAGAGAGAGGAGACCTGAGGCCCCTGCTCCCAGTGGTGCCGGTGGCTGGCACTGCTTCTTGGGCTCTGGTGTCCCCTCCCAGTGCCCACATGCCAGTGCTGCATCTGGACACAAAGAATCCCCCCTGTCCCTTCCCTATTTCCTCTCTCAGCCCGTGTCCCTCCCCCAGTGTCCTGCACTGCCATTGCACTGACAAAACACAGCTTGAAATGGATGGACATTATTATCCCAAGCCTTTTATCAAAACACTTTAAAATTCGCTCATGGTGGCCAAAGTGATGGAAATTTGGGGTGTCTGGAGAAGGTGGGGATGTAGGAAGGACAGGAGGAGGAGGATGTGAGGTCCAGAGAAGGTGCTGAATGTGAAGGAAGATCCTGGTGCTGCCCAGCACTGGCACAGCTGAGTCTGGCTTCTCCTCAGCATGGGGAAGGGTGTTTTTTGGAAAGCTGAGCAGCAGTCCTCCGCTGTGGGGAGCAGCAAGCTGAAGGGTTACCTGTAGGATTAGGGAGGATGAAGGCAGGGATAAAGTGATCCCAATTACAGAGGGCAGATGAAAGAGCCCTGGGCAATTATGGCACCAGCTGAAGCGTGACAGGGCTACGTCCCACTCCTCCAGCACTCCTCACAGGCAGCCCCAGGGGACCAGGGATGAGCAGGGGGAAGCTGCAGGGTTTCAAACAGGACGAAGGCTTTTGCACTGCTCTAATTAGATGCACAACCAAATGCACCCAGATCTTCCTTCTTTTTCGGCTGGCGTTACCTCAGCCAAGGTGGAAGCCGAGGAACAGGTATTCTCGCTCCCAGTGGCACTGCTAAGCAAGCTTGGGAAAGGCTGGGAAAAGGAAATCAGGGAGCTCCTGCCCTTTTGCAGAGCCACCGTAAAGCCTCAAAAACTGAGGGGATGTCAGATTAATTGCTGAGTACTAAGGCTTGACCTCGTGATGTGTGTGTGGGAGATGTGAGCCCACAGCCCTGATTTCAAGTCTGGAAAGAACACTGGAACAGCTACTCAGAGACGTGTTGGAGGCTGGAAGTGGGAGCACAATTCAGGGGAGCCAGTGAGGCTTTATTGGAAAACAGCTGGTGAAAGGACCCCCAGCTCAGCACTCACTGAGCAGCAGCAGCAGCACCAGTGCTGTGATCCAGGCAGGGCTCCAGGAACAGCAATTCCTTCCTCCGCAGCAGCCTTGGTAAATGCCAGCCCCAGACACCAACAGAGAGACCAGATTTTTTTCTGGATTTTCCAGTCTTCACAAAGAAGTTACTCCTAATTTTAGGGAAAATAACTGGCACCCAGGATCTGCTTGGGAAGGGCACCAGGACCTGAGCTCCAGAACATAGTCACCAGCCTGGCAGGGCTTGTGGTAGATTTTCTGCCTCTCCCTTTGTCCCACTTTGGTGGGTCAGAGCAAGACACCCAGCCTGGAGCTGGCTGGGACTTCCAGGATTCCAGGCAGGAATTGACACTGCCATGCTTCTCCGCCACTTGCTGTCTCCAGCTCAGCAGAGATTCACCTTCCCAACAGCTGCCAGCCTCCAAGGGGATCTTCCCAGCTTATATATTCAAAAAAATCTGTAGAAATTCTGCTTTATAAATCAGTTTTGCTGGCAGAGGTCAGCAGACCGACTTCCACAGGTGATGCAGGGGATGGGGCCGTTGGCAGCCCCAGGGGTGACTCCTTGGAAAACGCTGCCAGTGGTTATGCCCTCGAGGCAGAGGAGGGTCTGCACTGAGCTCCCCCTCCCCTCTCTGTAGGATTTACCCTCAGGGGCTGGGTGAGAGCAGCCCTGCACAGCCCCACGGCCTCCAGGAATGTCCCTTCCCACCCAGAGCACCTCAAAGCTGCAGGGATCCTCAGCTTCCCCGGATGCCTGCAGCCCGAGGGAGCAGGGGTTGTTTTGCTCTGTTTTCCCCCAGCAATTGACACACACAGTTTACTCTGGATGGCTGCTGACCACAGAACTGACATTTTCACAGCACAGTCTGTAACAACCCCGATGTTTCAGACAGTAACACTTAACTTGGAACCCGTTGCTTTATAAATAGAGTTAAAATTGGTTTTTCTCCCTGTACACCCTTTTATATTTATGTACATTTAAATTTCATCTCTTTTATTACCCAGTCTCTTCCCTCTCCCCTTCTCCCTTTTGCTCTTCACCTTTTAGCAAACAATCTCCCCTGTAAGGATCTCGCCACCTGTTCCAGGGCTGCTTCCTTCCTTCAGGAGCCTTTGCTGAGGGACCTTGCCAAATTCCTTTGGGAAATCCAGGTGGATGATCCCTGGGGGTTCACCTTGCACACAAGCTTCCGAATTCCTTCAACAAGTTCCAAGTCTGCTCTTAGGGTGTTCTTTCCTTACAGTAGGATAAGTAGGGATAAGATGAGCAATAACAGACCTGTGAAACAGGCACTAGTAACAAATCCTCTAAATGCACCTAAAGATGAAGCAGGATTTCACCAGGTAAAGAAAGGAAACCACAACTAAGCAAAATAAATGGATATAAAAACTTCACAGCCAAAAGGGCTCTGCCAAATTACCAAATGTAACAGACCAACCTGAAAATACCCTGGTTCAAGGGCTTTTAAACCAAGACCCATTTTGTTTTTTCTCTGCTTTGCATCCAGGTCTGGAGTCCTCAGCACAAGAAAGACATGGACCAGTTGGAGCAAGTCCAGATATGGCCACGGAGGTGCTCTGAGGGCTGCAGCCCCTCTGCTCTGGAGCCAGGCTGGGAGAGCTGGGGGTGCTCACCTGGAGGGGAGAAGGATCAGGAGAGACCTCAGAGCCCCTACCAGGGCCTGAAGGGAGAGTTGGAGAGGGACTGGGGACAAAGGATGGAGGGAGAGGACAAGGGGGAATGGCTTCCCACTGCCAGAGGGCAGGGTTAGATGGGACATTGGGAAGGAATTGTTCCATGTGAGGGTGGTGAGGCCCTGGCACAGGCTGCCCAGAGCAGCTGTGGCTGCCCCATCCCTGGAAACATCCAAGGCCAGGTTGGATGTGGCTTGGAGCAACCTGGGCTAGTAGAAGATGTCCCTGCCCACAGCAGGAAGTGGGACTGGCTGGGCTTTAAGGTCCCTTCCAGTCCAAATCTCTCTGAGATTCCATGCTTTAGTACCTTTGGCACTGACTCTGCACCCCGAGAGAGGAGGCCAGGCTGGCAAGGGAGAGACTCCATGCTGTGGAGTTCAGGCTTCCCAGGCCCTGCAAATACCCACCTGGGCAGGCAAATATGTGCTCAAACTGATGGCTCTAATAAAAAACAAATACAAAGAGCAAAGACCTCAAATGCCCCTATTTGTCTCCTTCACAGAGCTCCTGGTGCCAATAAAGCTCTTAGTAGCAGTTAGGTTGCTTCAGCCTCTTCTTCACCATTTTTCCAAAGCCAGGTCCTGCCACATGCCTGAGGGTCTATTTTGATGCATTTTTCTCTTGTTTACAAAGATTAAATCCCTGTGTTACATCCATTCGTCCACAGGCAATAGCTGTTGTTTATAAAAGATAAAATTTGAAATCTTGCACCTCTTGTTTTCAACTCATTTTCAATTTTCATTTAAGCTGTAAATGAGTTGTGGTTTTCCCTGAGGTCTCCCTTTCACTCCACACTGCTGGACATATACAAATAACTGCTCTGCAAAAAGACTTAGAAAAGAAAATCATGTTTTCTTCCAGGCAAATCCAGGCCCAGCACAGAAGTGTCCCAGCCAGAATTATACAGCAGAAATCTGACATCCCAGTTTGAGTGAATCAAGGCTCAGAGAAGTTCATTTCCTCCATATTATTTTTCCTTCAGGACTGTTTCTATGGGGAAAGGGGAGGTTGGAAAACAAAGGTGATACCAAGATGTTCAGCAGAGAGAGATATTGAAGAGTTTTTGAACTGTTAAACAGAAGGAGCACAAATAGTCAAAAGATGAGGAGCTGGGCAGGAGGAGCAAGACACTGAGAGCAGCTGCTCCCTCCTGGGTCACAGAGGTTCTGAATCACAAAGGCTGAATTTCTAGTCTGTCCCTATTTAGAGTTCTTCTCTGTGAAGATGTTTATTTCCCCTGAGGTTTAGGGAACCTGCCAGATCAGGCATTCACAGGACCTGCTGGCACTGAACAAGTGCATGAATTTCCCCGTGAGCTGGAGCAGGTTCAACACACAGTGTGCTCAACCAGCACACAGGGGCAGGGCCTGCTCCAGGGGAAGCAGGACTCTGTGTGATGGAGCTGGTGGGACTTTACAGAAACTGAGGGATAAGCAGGGATGAGCAAACATGAAAAGGACTGTCACAGCTGGGCAGACTAGGAACACGCAGCAAAGCCACCCCATTAGGGCAAAATAGAGCCACCAAGGCAGATTTCTCAGGAAAGCCCCCGTGTCCCACAGGAACCCAACATGCTCGGGCTGGTGGATCTGCTCCGGCAGAGACCTGTGGCTCCTGACAGGTGACAATCTGGGGGCAGATGACAAAGGGACCAGAGTGTTCCGAGGCTGGGGAGAGGTAGAAGGGGCAGGAGGCTGTTCAGCTGGCTCAAAGCACAGTGAGGGTGCTGTTCCTCTTCTCCCAGTGATGAGAGTCAGATCCGTGGTCACCCACCAGACATGCACTCCCACCCCGAGCTGCTGACACCGTGGGAACGGCGCAGGCTGGGCCCTTCTGGCATCACCCCAGTGCACCTTCCTGGAGGATGGAGCCAGGACATTCCTCATCTGATTCAGCCACTGAGTCACTGGCACCGTGTGGGTCACACAAAGAGCTGCTTTGCACTGCTCCTGCTCTGGCACAGGAGCCATCCCCAAGGCAGGTGCTCTAAGCACCTCCTCTCTTCCTTCTCTCCTCCTGTCTCCTCTCCTCCTCCTGGACAGCTTTTGGGCCATCCTGGGAGCTGCATGCTTTGCATTCTGCATTTCTCCAGCAGAGAGTGGTCTTCATGCACGGACCAGGTTTCATCTTGAAGATGCTCCTTGGAAAAAAATACAGTCTATCTGTTCTGATTTTAAAGGCACGAAAACCACCATGAAATTACCCAATCTCATTAAAGACAGCGGGGAACTGACCATCTGACAAAACCTGAGCCCTGTGAACCCCTGCAAAGCCATAAGCAGCAACAGATCTGGATGAACCACCGTGACACTCATTGCTGTTCAACCAACAACCGTGCACTAAAGCATCATAAATACACAAAACCAGCCTGTCTCACGGAGCTCCAGCTTGCAGCACATCACCCCTCACAGCTCACTTCCCAACCATCACGCTCTTGCTTATGCATTTAGCCTTGATACAAAAAAAAAAAATCACCCTCTAGAATTCCAGCAGCCATCAGACACAGCCCAGCATGGCTTTGCTTCATGAAACAGCTCCTGCCCGTGAAGGAATCTGTGCCCTCAACTGCGGATGTGACTGAACTGTAATTAAGCACTGGAATTGCTACCAGAAAACCTGCCCTGTTTGGCTGTAACCAACCACAACAGAGACAGGAGCAATCAGCCCTGGCACATTCTTTCCTTCATTTTTTTCTCCTTTATAAAGCAGACCTTTCAACACCCACGTACTTTACAAGCAAATCCCATTCCTGTGGTGACACAAAGATCTCCATCCATTTCCAAAGCCTCCAGTGTCACCTTTTGGCTTTGCTGGAGCTGCCCAGACAATTTCACCTTTAAAAAAAAAATAGCATAAATCTGAAATAAAACATAAACACATCAAGTTCTACCATCAGCCACTCTGGCTCTGTGGGTGCTCAGCAGTGCTCCTGAACACCTCAGCATCAGCACCCAGCCAGCCAGAGATCCTGCTCACTCCGTGGCTTTTCTGCTCAGCAAAGCAGAATAAATCTGGCGGGGATGGAGCCAGCAACAACTCTGTGTCATCCTGCCCCCATATCCCCAGTTTCCAGCCTGTGCAGGCTTATCCCCAGCACTCCCTCACCCCACTGTGGCAGGAAAGGTGCTGCAGGAAGGCAGGAGGTGGCACAGGAGGTGGTGGGTGTTAGGGCTGTGATGGGGCTGACTGCTGAAATTATTCTCGGCCTAATTAGAGTCAGCCCCCCATTTCCCAACTGCAGGTAACAGAACCACACTCTCAGCTGCACAGAGCTGAAAACAGGCAGAACAGGGGCTGCAGAGATGAATTCCCAAATGCCCCACGGCAGCCCCTGGTTTAGGGCAATTGTTCCTGTTCTTCAAGTGCCTGCAAGAGAAGCCCCAAAGCCGGGCTGCGGCGGGGGCTCCCGTCACCCCTCACCCCAACCACCCCCCGTGTTTTGAGCACTCCCTGTTCAATTCTTCACACAGCACCAGGCGAGAGCAGGGCTCACCTTGAGCTGTGTCCCCCAGCCCAGGGACCCCTGACACTAGCTGCCACCCTCTGGACACGCCATCCTGCCAAGGAGCTGCAGTCTCAGCAGTTGGAGAGCTAAACCTTGCCCTGTAATCCTTGGTGTTTCCGCCTTTTTTTGGTTAAATTAACTCAGTGACAGGATTACAACTGCTTCCGCACGCTGAGAATTTTGGAGAAGGTCTGAAAGGGAGAGGACTTGGAGAGCAGCAGCAGCAGCACTCCCAGCAAGTGCTTATGGGGAGGTGTGCAATACCAGCTTTCAGACAAGCTCAACTCAGCCCTTTGTGTGAGCCCAAACTCATTTATGCACAAAAGCTGTTTAGGCTGAAGACAGAGCAGGGGCAGACTCGGGCTCCACATGAGCCGCAAAGGCAGAAATGCCTCGGGAAGGTGCTCTACAGTGATAGCAGCTCTCAAAGATTCTCTGTTCTCTCAGCACTGCCTGGGTTTGACTTTTGACAGAACATCCCATCCTTAAGAATTAAAGAGAAGCTTTATCCACATTCTCCTCTCAAGGGCTCTAACACTGGAAGCAAGAGATAGAGATTTTATTACCATTTTTATTATGAAGTTATGATTACTTAGAGCCACAGGCCCGAGGCTCAGTGCTGGGGGTTGGACCTGTTTGTAGACTCTTTGCAGTGCTTTATCCTACATAGGGAACAAAGCACCTGGTAACATCAAAACCAGCAAAATGGCACAATTCACCTCCAAAGATGGGAGAGACATATGCAAGAAACCACAAACAGCCATAAACACCCCATTTGGGGTTTTGTCCTTGCTTTTCCTGACTGCTTTTGCTTTGCACAAGCTGTGTGTGTGGCTGCAGTGACCATCTGCAATGGTTCCTGCTGCTCTGGAATCCTGGAGCACTCATGGAGAAGAGCTGATAAACTGCAGCATCACTGCCTTGCACCTCTTCCCTGGGCTCTTTCTGACAACATCTCCACCAGCAGCATCACAAGCCTGAATGAGAAGCTCAGAAAAAACAGCTGTTGCATGTGGTGACAAGTGGGTTTTTTCAGACCCAAGGGCAGTCTGTAGCTTTCAGGTGAGCTGTGAGACGTGGCCAGCTCACAGGACACCTGAAACCGTTTTCCAAAATGAAGCAGTTTTTATTATTGCATCCTGCTACATCATCCCTGTCAAAGAGCTGTGGGTATTTCCCATCTCAATCCTTCTGTTACCTAGTGCCTCAATGCACGAAGCAATCTTTTGCCATCTTCTACCCCAAACACTTTGCAGTGTTCAGGCAGATTATTTCAGTGTGATTTACAGAAACACAGAACTATTGAATGATCTACAGCTCAGGACAGATTATTCTCCAAAAAGGGGCGAGAGGAGCAGCTGCTACTGCTCTGTGAAGAGAGCACAACGTAGATGGTGGCTCTAGGAGTGAGTGTGTAACAGCAAAGCCCAGGTATCCCCCAGAACCTGGGCAAGGAGGCTGCTCTCATCAGGGCAATAACAAAAAACGTGGCAAGAGGCAAAATCTTTATTCCAGTTCTGAATTGGAAAAAAACCGTCATGGCCACAGCTCACCACTGGACAGTTCAGTCAGCACAAGGGAGGGGCACCTGGCCCGGCCAGGCACAGACTGAGGACACAGTCCCAGAGGCACTTGGAGAGGAAGCTCAGCTTCAAAGTACAAGCACTAAACACTTTGGCTCAAATTTTTAATATAAAAATTCACTAAAAAGGCTAAAATGTGACAAACCATTGGAAATACTGTGACAAACATTCGCCCTTACGCAGTAAAAACCAAAACAAACCCAAACTGGCAAGAAGCTTTGAAATGCATGCTTTCTTCTTTCTCCTGGTACATCGGACCATCAGCTACTTTCAACGTTCATCTAGGAAAATCCATGGCACCTGCATCTCGTGGCTCAGTGCAAGGGACTACTCTCGATGGACCAGCACAAATAAACCCAGTAAAAAGAGGACTGCATACTGGAAGAGAGAGCAGAGGAGACACAGGAGTGCACACCGACATCTACAGCAGCAAATGTGCAGGGCACGGGGTTCTGCCCGTGTTGTCATGAAGGAATTATGGCTGGGGTGGGAAAAGCAGGTAGGAAATAGAAGAGCTCTTACCTTAAATTTTGGATAATCGTTCATTAAGATAGTCACTATTCCAATATAGGGCACAAATCTACAAGAATAAAGGTTTTCTTAAAACAAACACTATTCCAGGGTGCAGAGGGACAGTCACTCAAGCATCCCGAGGGCTGTGGTCAATGGGCTGGTGACTTCTTCCTCCCTGTGGCAGTGGGGCTGAGTTACAACCAGCCCAGAGGGTGTTTCAGCCTCTGCCTGGTTCAGATTTCACTTGCCTGCAAACCCTGAGCCTCCCAGGACAAATCTGATGACCATGATCCAGTCTGAGCCCACACTACCCTTACACCTGTGTCCATCCAGCATCGACATCTCAGGATGCAGCTCACAACTCAATGCCTTTGCTTAAGCCAAACTAAGAACTGAACTCTCCACACCCTCAGGCAGGTTACAAAACCCAGCAGGGACAGCTCAACACAAGGTGGGGATCTACCAGATGGCTTTTGGGGACAGCAGTGTGAAAAGCCCCATCATTTTCAAGTTCACTTACCCTCTTGCTCGCCCTACTACATCCTTCTTCTCCAGCCAGTGCTGCCCCTGTTTGTAGAGCCCTCTGTCATCCACGGCATTGTTGTCTCCCTTGGTCAGAAATTTGATGTCTCCATTTTGCCTGGTAAAGACAAGACAGCCAGATAAGGCAGGACAGAAACTTGCTAAAAGCATGAGGAGACCAACACAAGGGCACTAGAAGCAACCATGTCCTACAATTCAAGGAGGATAAAAGAGGAAAACTCTGTCAAATGCAGCAGAAAGCAGATGGTTTGGAAAAAATTGCCACGGGAAGAATGAATTCTGGCCCCAGCCAAGCTTTCCAGCAGAGTTTCAGAACAGTTTCTAGTGCAGGTGCAGCTATTGCCTCTCGGCTTTTGGCCCATCTTGTGTTGATGCTTCTCCTGCTTCACACAAATGTTGGATTCTGTGTCCCTACTAACACACAAAAGGAGAGACTGGGATTGAAGCACACAGCTCTACTCAGCAGTGGGCAGAAGCAAGCTGAAACTTAGAACTGATTAGGAAAGGGGGACAGAAAAAAACCAAATAATACCATGATGACACTGCATGAACTCACGATGTGCCTACATCTGGAATGCTCTGGGCAGTGCTGAGCCCCCAGATCCTTTTCTGCAATGGAGAGAAGAACTGGCAAAGGCTGAGAGATGGTTAACAAGGTCTGGAACCACTTCCATACCAGAAACTACAGACCAGGACTGTCCAGCCTGGAAAAGACAGAACTGATGGGAGATATGACATAGTCCACCACAAATGACAGCAACAATCAAATAGCTTTTCACTGCAATGCAAGAGCCAGAGGGTACCAGAAGGAGCTCAGAAGTAATGGGTTAAAACCAAGCAGGGAAGGTGCTGTGCAGAAACAGCCACAGCACAAACTAAACCACATCTCTCTGGTATTTTGGTTGGCAAAAAATTATACTGGCTCAAAAACTGACCCGATACTCCACGTAGAAGAGGAAATTAGGCTATTCATAAAGAACTAGGACTTTGTGCTTGAAACTGTAACCTGCAGAAAGCAGGGAAATTATCACTACATACTCTCTCTAGTCTTTAATTAATCCTGAGAAGAATTAGCTTGCCAGAAACAGGATCGTGGAGCAGATGAATCTTTTTTTTGACCAGGAAAAAGGTTTATAGATTCTTTCCCAGCCATTCCCGTTCAGATGCTGGACAGCAGCCCCTGGCACTACTCAGGGATTCACCACTGTCACCTTCCTGTGGCACCTGCAGGCAGGTGCTGAGCCAGAGTGTCCTCAGTGCTTGAATCTCAGCTCTCACAGAAATGACAGATGCAATGCAGAACAGGAGAGCAGGCAGTTCTTTGGAGCTCAGGCTGTTTCCATCATGCCTGAACACAAACAGGTTCCTTGACAGGAGAAGCTCAGAAAGGAAAAAGGGAAAAAACCCACAGCTCTTTCTCCAAAGTACATCTGGCTTGTTGTCTGGGACAACGAGACACTGGGAAAAGATAAAGATCCCCAAAGGTGCAGATAATGTAGCTGAGCTCTGAAGAGTGATGGTGTAGGAGTGCAGCACCTTATTGAGCAGAGCCAAGGCTGTCACGACGCGCCGTGAGAAGCCCACGGTGCACTTCTCTGCTGTCTGAGGTAGGTGAAGTCTGGTCTGGCTGCCCTGCTCCAAAACCACTAAGTAAATTTTGACTGCAGACTCTGTGTTAGTAATAAAGAACTAATTCAATTTTGGGCTGAAACAAGAAGAAAAGGCCAGCAAGTGACAGACATTTTCTCACTGACACAATATGGATGTGAACTGGGGCCTGAGTTGCCCCAAAATCAGAGAGCACTGTTTCTGTTTTTCTGCATTTTGACACTCCTGTCAGCTTCTGCAGAGACTTTTCACTTCCAAACTGGCACTAGAAAATTATTCTTTAAGTAGCAAAGTATTTAAGTATTCTTTAAGTAGTGGTTGTTTCAGTTAAATGAAACCTAAAATACTGCAGACTGGTTTCACCTTCCCAGGACTGGCACTATGGCCCTGTCACATTTAAACAAAAAGTAGTGCTGGAGACCCTAATAACTAGAGATAGAGCCAGGCAAAAAAAGAAGGGTGGGCAATATCTGGAGAGAAAATGTTGCACAGAACAGGGGAGGAGGAAAACTGCATTTCACTTGAAAAAGTTCTCACAACATCACAAAAAATGCTCGTGCAACATTAAGTGTCAAATTCAGCCCATATACTGACCTTATTTTTAAATCAGTGGTATCAAACAGCAGCACTTTGAAAACTGACATTGTTCAAAGTTCTAGGTACAGAATAAATCTGAACAGCAAAGAATGTGCTTTGCCTACTGGGAGAGGCATCATTTTGTTACCTCAGAGCCAGGATTTCTGCTGTGCATTTACATGCACAGGGCTGGTCATCCCTGAGCTGGACCAGACAACTGGTCTGGATGTTCCAACAGCTTTGGGAAAGGGACCCTCTCCATCCCATCGATGTCTCAACTAGAGGAATCCTCAGATGCCACCTGGTACAGCTCCAGCTCACGCCAGAGAACATTTACTCAGCAGAAACAGATGCTGGGGCCCAAACAGCTGCTGCCTCTCAGAGATGCCTTGAAGAATCAGGGATTCAGTTCAAGATTCAGTTTTCACTCAAACAACTCACAGGGTTGGCTCGTATCCCCACAGAGTGGCCTGGAGAGGCCACAGTTCCACCCAGCAAAACAGGAAAGCTCATGACTGCAGTGGAAGCCTTGGTTGGGAAACTAAGCCCTGATCAGCCATGAAACCCATGCCTGTTCCATTCCTTCAGACACACAACCTCCCCAGTGCTGAGAGTGAACAGCACACAAAGACTCCGAGGACAAGAACACAACTTTCTAGAGAGACGAAAGGCCCTGAGTCTGCATGACAGCAAAGAGCAGGCCCACAGAGACAAGCTCTAAAATAACACACCTACACACAAAATACCCTTCTGCCACAGCTGTGCCCCACAAACAAGACTCACTTCACACACAAACATGCTACAGCAGACAGCAGAGCAGCTCGGGACAGAGAGGATGGCACTGGAGACACTAAGTGGTGTCAGCCTTCCAGTGCCTGAAGGGGCTCCAACAGAGATGGAGAGGGACTTCAAACAAGGGCCCTAAAGTAACAGGGGCAATGGCTTCCCCCTGCCAGGATTACATGGGATATAAGGATTAAATTCTTCCCTGTGAGGGTGAGGAGGCCCTGGCACAGGCTGCCCACAGAAGCTGTGGCTGCCCCTGGATCCCTGGAAGTGTCCAAGGCCAGGCTGGACAGGGCTTGGAGCAACCTGGGATAGCGTAAGATGTCCCTGCCCATGGCAGGGGTGGAATGAGACTTTAAGGTCCCTTCCAACCCTAACAATTCCATGATTCTACAGTTTGGAGTGTCCAGGGCACTGGCACAGACTCTCAGCTTGTGCCTTGTGCTGGATGAACTTTACAAAAAAACAAAGTAGGAGAGATTTTGTCTGTCTGAAACTTCTGTGCTACTTCCTACAGCAGCTGGATATCTATGATTGACATCCCACCCACTTGTTTACCCACGTAGATGAAGAATACCACTTAGGGAAACATCAGCATCAGAACCCCCAGACTCTTAACATACTTCTCATGGATTTTCAGGACACGATGGACTATAGGAATTTCTCTTCCTTCTATCCTAAAGACGACTATTTCTCCCACTCTGATTGGATCTTCAATTCGGTTCGTGAGGAACAGGAGATCTCCTCTGTGGAAAGCAGGCTCCATACTCCCGCTGAAAAAGAGGAGAGAACAACTGAACAACATAGAAACACTCAGTACCAGGCTTCAGAGTTCACAGCCCTTTAAGAAAAATCTCACAAGAACCTCATGAGAAAGAGAAGCTGTGGATACCCCATTCCTAGAAGTGTTCAAGACCAGGCTGAAACCTGGATGAAGAGCTTCTGAGAAAACCACCTTGGAAACTGGGCAACTGTGTAACTTCTATTGCAATCAAGTTTTCAATCACCATACTGCCAGCAGTTTGGATTTGCTGGGAAAAGAGCACAGCCAGTACCTGCTGTTACAAGGACACCCAAAGGGAAAAGCTTTTTTAATAAGCAAAAAGCTGATGACGAACACTATCTTTTGATTTCTGAGCTCACCATTGGCAGGGCAATGCTGTCAGCTCTGTAATGATGGAAAGCTTTTTTATATTTAATTTGTTTTTGAGAGATAGATAGATTATCCTCAGGAACAAAGCACTGAAAGCATCAGGCTCTTGCATTCCCATCTGAAACAGACAAAGGGACTTGTCAAAAATTTGTTACTGTGATTCATTGCTTTGCTTAATTATCTCATTTCAGGCACCACGACTCGAGTTATTTTTCTTCTGTCTTGTAAATGGCAATTGTTACCAACTACTTATCCTTCCTAATTCCACATAAATAATGCAAAACAGAACAATGAACTTTAAGTACCGCGTGCATTTGTGTTTTATCTCCACAGAGCACAGCAGATGCAGTTCAGAACAGCAGATGGAATCACTGAAGAGGGGATGTGACCTCACGGCCCCCGTCTTACTCAGAGGAGCAGCAGGAAACATCTGCCCTGTACTTCACATCAGGAGGGAGTTTTGGTACGTGGCACTTGGTCATGGCATTACAGCATTTCTACATCATGAACACTGACACAGAAAGACAAAGAAAAGGCCAATGTGGCCACAGAGCAGGTGCAATATCCATGCCAGCATCCAGTGGCAGCCCAGGGAATTTGTCCCAGGCAGCAGGAAGGTGGCAGTAACGCTGGTGGTACCCACTGCAGGGCACTCCTGTAAGGAGAATGTGTGACACAGTGACAACCAGTGACAAAACACAGTGACACAGTGACAACCCTTAAGCTCAGGACCACCTCTGCAATGGACAGTCATCGAATCATCGCAGATGTGTTGGATGGGACCTTAAAGATCATCCCATTCCACCCCCTGCCATGGGCAGGGACACCCTCCACTAGCCCAGGTTGCTAAAAGCTCTGTCCAGCCTGGCCTGGAACACTTCCAGGGATGGGGCAGCCACAGGTTCTCTGGGCAGCCCGTGCCCGAGCCTTGCTGCCCTCACAGGGGAGGATTTCTTCACACTGACCCATCAAACCCTGCCCTCTGGCAGTAGAAACGGGACACCCCATTGTCCCGTCACTAGCTGCCCGGGTATAAAGTCCCTCTCCCTCTTTCTTACCAGCCCCCTAGCAGCCGGCTGACAGAGCGAGGTGAGATGCTCTTTCTACCCACTCCCTCTGCCCTCGCTATTCCTGAGGCTGGATTCCTAAGGAGCTTCTCGCCCGCTGGGGCAGTGGCAGGAGCCTCCGTCTGACCCGTCCCTGTGGGGATCCCCCTCGGGGGGCCTGGCGACTCCCCAGCCGGGTTAAACCCCTCGGGAGTTTGAGCCCCCGCACCCCGCGACTGACCTCAGTACCACCACGATGGGACTCTCGCTGCCCGTCACCACCATGAGTCCCTTCCAGATCATGAGGGCGGAGGACACGATCATGCCGAAGTTCAACACCTGGTAGTACAGCTGGGGAGGAAGGGGGTCGGTCAGGCCCCGCCGCCAGCGCACGGCAAGGCGGACCGGCCCCGTCCGCCCGCTCGGCTTTCCCGCCCGGCCCCCCCGGCCCCTCCGGCACCTGCCGCTTGTTCATGCGCCGCACATCGTCCAGAAAGTCCAGCGACAGCATCGCCGCCGCCGCCGCCGCCGCCAGCACGGCCCCGCTTCCGCTTCCGCCTGCGCGGCCGCGTCACCGCCGCTTCCGCCCCGCGCGCGCAGACGGGCGCGCCCGGGGCACGCGAGCGAGCGCCCCACGAACAAACGCGACACCGCATCCAGCCCAGCACCCCGCATCCCCGAAACACCCCCTCCCACCAACACCCACCGTCACCGAAACACCGCATCCAAGCGATGCCCCACTCAACCAAAGGCTATCCAACCAACGCCTCTTCAATCAGCCCCAGCCGGGGAACACCCCGCTCGGCCAACACGCACTGAACCAAACCCCTGTGCAACCAACACCCGACACTCAGCCACCTGACGCCCCTTACACTTCACACCCCATTCGGCCAACATCTCATCTAATCTACACCCCATGTGACACCCCTCCCAAGCCACCCCCCATCCTACTGACACCCCACATCCAACCCGTACTCATCCAACCAACACGCCAGTCAACATCCAGGCAGCTCCAACCGGCTGAGACCACATGGTGATGAGCCCAAGCAAGGAGATAAATAGTTCTTAAATTATTTAAACATCGTCAGAGTAAACAATAACAAGCGGAGTTCTGGCTCAACAGAATGAAAAAAAATAATGGTATAGAAGGTAACTGTATTACACAAAGCATGGGTGTGACAAGGAATGAGGGAGGAAAGAGAGAGTCAATGTGACTACATGGGAAGAAACATCTCCTAAAGGATGGCAATGCCGAGCCACAGCAGGAGAGGAGTTTCGGAGCTGCTGATGGAGCGCCAGCCCCTGCCGCGCTGCAGGACGGTGGCTCCCATGGTTCCAACACCTCTGCGAGCTGTGCTCTGATCTTCTCTCAAAATGAGCTGTCAGGGAGCCCTGGCACTGATACATCGGGAGCTCTGGAATAGTGTCCCTCCAGCAGACCCCGCTGACAGGATGGGGGATGTTATCCCCTTCTGGTGATGGTGCCAATCTGAGCTCCCCACTGGGATGAGCCACGGAGCACCGGGCCTGGCAATACCCACCCCGGGATGGCTTCCAGCAGCGCAACTCCACAGACAAAGGGCCAACACGTCCCCGAGGGGACCAGGCCCTCCTAAACACTGTACTCACCGGGGAGGACCGGGGCTACAAAATCCTCTTTCAAGGATGATTCAGGTCCAAGACATTTCATTAAACTGCGCTTTGGAAAAGAATGTTGTTATTTGGGCAACTAAAGAACAACCAGCACAACTTACAGCTCGAACCCATCCCGTGTAATGCAGATCCCAGATCGGCCAACACGGTCCTGACGAGCGCGATTGGCTGAGCCGGTGTTATGAGTTAAAATGAGTAACACAAAGGCAGGATGGGGAGAGAAAAAAGCCATAAATAGAAGGAGAAAGAAAGGGAGATTGGGAAGGCAAGGCTGGGGCTCTGGGCAGAGGCTGCGGCGGTGCACACTCAAAGGAGGAGAGCTCTTCTGAAGGAAACTGCAGCTGCAAAGTGCTCCTGGATCCTCAGGAGTTGGCCAAACCCCACTGAGGATTCTGGCCCTGCTTTCCCTTTTCACCTCTCTGGGCTGGCAGAGAGTTAGTGCTTAGGATGCAATGGCAGGGTTGGTTTTGTTTTTTTCTGTTTTAAATTTCCCTTACAAATAGGAGTTAACGGAAAGCAACGTCCATCCCAAGAAATCAACAGAATATTTCAAAGATTTGACCCATCCCCACCCTGTATTGTGAGTAGAAACCCCCCAACAAAAAACCCCCAATCAACCAAAAGGGCTTTTTTTTGCTTTTAAGTCTTAAGAGACTTTGAATGATTGTTCTGTGAGTTGCTGTTGGGGCCTTCTGCGCCACACGTCTGACTGTGCTCACAAAGAGCTGAGTCACTTTTGCACTCTTTGTATTTGTTTTCCTCTTCCACTGTAGTGTTCAACTCGCCATTGTAGTCCTCGTGTCCATTCTTACCCATCTCTGTTTGAAACTTCTGCCTTTCATCTTCCTCCTCCTCCTCCTCCTCTTCTTCTTCCTCCTCCTCCTCCTCCTCCTCATCTTTGACTTTATGAACAATGAAGAGGTGTCTGTTCAGGGAGATGTGGGAGGTGTAGCACAGGCCACAGAACAAGCACTGGAAGGTGGAGCTGTCGGTCTTGTGCCGAGGTATGTGCTCCTGGAACTCAGTCCGGGCGTCCGTGGCAAAGCCGCACTTAGCGCATTTCCAGGGCGCTTTCAGTTTTTTGGCTGGCGGCGCATCCAAGCCCGCAGTGCTCTCTGCCTGACCCAGCTCATCCAGCGCCATCCTCTTTGGAGATTTTGCCTTAAAAAAATAAGATTAAAAAGTTACTTTATCATCTGAACCCACGGAAGAGTTAAGTGTTAAAATCCACACGCGTGTCTGAGGATGCCTGAGGGTGAAGCCATGCCTAGGGATTCCTGGGGTATTCCCTTCCCCACCCATGCCCAAACACCTCAGCCGGTGCATAGGATTTCAGCTGCTGTCCTGTGATGTGAGATGGGAACGCTGGGAGAGCCTGGCTGGGCAGAAACATGATGGGGAAATAGTTTAGAATCAAGGAATCATGAAATGGTTTGGGTTGGAAGGGACCTTAAAGCTCATCCAGTTCTATCCCCTGCCACGGGCAGGGACACCTTCCACTATCCCAGGTTGCTCCAAGCCCTGTCCAGCCTGGCCTTGAACACTTCCAGGGATGGGGCAGCCATGACCTCTCTGGGTAAAAATTTGGTTTGGTGTGGGAACAATTTAAATTTTGGTGTGGGAAGAAGGAGCCCACAGAAGAGGGACAGCTGAAGGACACAGGGGTGGTCATTATGCCCAGACAACGCTTCTCAGATCTAACTCTGAACATTCTCCCCTCCACTCAGATTTTGTCCTAGTGGCATCTCTCAGTAACTCATCCCCTCTATCTTACAATCCTGCAGCTTCTTCTCCTGTGAGGATGACTTGCTTAATACGTCCCTGCAGTGATATGCAAAATGTGTATTTTTAAAATAAATGGAGCAAAGAAGCCCAAGCAGCCAACCCTCCACTCCAAACCAATGCAAAACAAAATCAGTAGAACAGTTACATTTGCTATACAAAATTACACATGCCTACTTAAGAAAAATGCAGTTCTCATAGGTAATGGATTTAGCAAGTATTTTAAAAGAGAAAATAAATATTTTATAACCAGCAGAAAAAATAAGGGAGAAAGAAGAAAAATGTGCCATGCTCATGAACGGGGTACCAGGGGAAAACAAGGGTCATAACAAACTTAAATTACAAAATAGATTGAATAAATGCCAGTAAAACACAGTAAGAAAATCTTGAGAAATGCAAGATGCAAACGCATGTTGTCCTGGTGCTGGTGCAGCTCAGCTGTGCTCACACTGCTGACCCTGACCCTACCAGAGGGAACCAGGCTGGATGGAATTGAGTGAGGGAAGGAAATCTACCCTATGGATGGGAGGGTTTGACTGGCACAAGGCCACAGCTCGACGTAACACCCCGAATGAACAGCTACTCGCCAAGTACATTTAATTGTACATTTAATTTTCCGTGAAAATAGGTATCAGTTACTTCTGCTCTGTCTCTCTCTGGAGCTTTCGCTTTGGCCATCTGGGATAAGTCTGGGTTTTTGATGCCGTGCATGAGGCTGATGTGGTTCTCCAGCATGAATGGCTGAGGAAATGTCTGATTTTCATCTGTGCAGTACCTTGGAATAAAAAAAGGAAGACAATTTATTAGAGGATATGCTCTTTGTATTGTGCGAAACCAAGAGGTGTCATTGAAAACAGACTCTGGTGAGTAAGGGACCATCAGATCACCAAAATACACAGCAAAGCATCTTTTTAATAATAAAACATTACCCTGAGAGAAATCTAGAACAGTCTGGAGTGCTCATGAATGAGAGTAGGGCATGTCTTCTTTACACTGCTAAATATAGGGACTAGTGGGGGTCAGGCACCCTGTGACAAGTGCCAAAGAGGATAAATGATGAGGATGGAAAACATGGGAGAACAATAAAAACGGACTCTGAGATGAGAGAACCACACAGAGAGAGCTGGTGACTCGTGTGGCACCTAGGAGGCGTTTGGCACAACACAGTCCTCCACCAGCACTCCCAAGTACCAGGGAGAACCGCATTACATCCACCAGACTGTACCACAACACAGTTAAAATGCTTACCAAACTGCTGAAATTCCAACTTTTATACCAACAATCTAGGCAGAAACACTGATGAACATGTCACTTATATGTAACTCTTCATGTTCAAACCTGGCAGGACTCCAGAGCTGCTACAGAGCTGGCTGACACCTCAAAAAGGAGCTGTGAAGGGGCTGTGCTGTCTGTACCTTTGCTCCCAGATGACTGAGGTCTCCTGGAATAAGTGCCAGCCCTTGCAGACATAAACCAGCCCCCCTGAAGTGCACAGAGGGCTCTGTTAGCAGTTGAGAAAGCCAGAATTGAGTATCTTTGCTGTTCTGGTGCTTCCCGGCACAACACGGTGAAGGTCCATCAGCTACACGTGGACCTGAGCAAGGACAGGTGACACCAGAGTCCCCTGAAGTGCCCCAATTGCATCTGAGACAGAGGCAGCAAGGGATTAAGGGCAACAGAGAGGAGCTGAAGTGTCTCTGGGTAACAAAGACATCTTCTAAAAGGACAGAAGAAGATTCCCACTGATCTTCTAGTAACTAGAGGGAAATTAAGTAGCAGTCAGCAAATATGTGAAAATGCAGACATGCTCATTGAATACTTCTGGGTTTTAACAGGAATTGCTCAGAGGTTAATCAATATTTAATGATGATGGAATTTTTCTTCTTTGTGGAGGAAAGCTGAGAGGTTATTAAGTGGTATTTATCAAAAATAAACATGTTGAAAATAAAGTGTTTCAGACATTTTGTAATTAAGACTTGGAAAAAAAGAAGAGTAAGATCTTATAATAATAACCAAGTGAATTATGAAAGAAAATACACAATATATCACAATATTTTTCAATATGGCCTAGTTTAGAATTCTTTTCATGTGAGCAGGGAAAGATGCTTGCCTAACCTGAATTACTCCAGTGACAAGCATGGCAGAAGGGTGTTCAAGTAAGTCCTCCATCACTGGTTTCTCCCTACAAATTTATCCAAAGCCAGAGACCTAAGAAGGGCAGGGGGAGAAAGGGGAAATCACAGCTGGGAATGTGAGAAGCCAGAGGAAGGTCACCTACAAGCAAGCATGCTGGAGTCACAAAAATTGCCAGTAATCAGATCCATGACAAATTTTACTAACGTTTCACACGGAAACCCAGGAGAAGAGGGTGACATGAAGTTAAGACATCAAAACCCCTGAAGAGATTAACAGGTGAGAGTGATACAAAATGCCAAACAGGAAGAAGAAAAAGAGACACCAGGACCAGAAGAAAGCAGGAGCAGTGGACATGATGCCTTACAGAAAAGAGTCAAGGAGGAATTCAGAGACTGGAGGGTAAGATTTTTAGAGCAGCTCTACAAGCTAAGAGAGATCAAATGGAAGATAGGACAAGAGACCTCAGATCCAAACAAAGAGCAGCTCTTGGAGATGCTGGGACAATATTTCAAGGAAGAGTTTTCATCTGCACTGTGCTGTGATTTCAGTGACTCTACACTGAAAACGACTGAAGAGGGCACAACTGCTGTCCATTTAAGACTTCATCAATAGATTTTGAGGAGTAACTACAAGCTGGAGAATTAAATGCAACCACAATTCCCTTGGACTGCTAGCCGTGTTTTCTCTCCTGGTATGATCATCACCTCTTGGGTGAAGCAGTGGATCTGCAGCTGTGTGTTGTTCTGAAAAGTAACAAGGTAATGCACTGCAAGCTGGCATATCCTAGGCTGTCAGGAATTTCCACACAAATCCTTCTTCCCAGTAACATCTTACGCTCATTTTGATCCTGAAATATTCCACTTTAAAAACAACTGATCCAGAGAGAAGAGATTTACACAGATCAGGTGAGTGTAACACCCAAGACCATCACCCACAAACTTAAAGCTGAATGAAACACAATAGAAGCCAACATTTCATCTCCTCCAGAGGTTCCAAGTCAGAGCAGTTACAAGAAATGGAAAGTTTAGAAGTCCTGGATGAAAAAATGTCTCAGGAATGTATTCCCAGTGGTAATGCCTATGCTGTATCCATTTACCAAAAGCTGTTGTGGCTCACTAGATAGTCCAAAGAAATACAGTACTTGAGGAATGTACTTGTACTCTTCAGATGAGGTTTTAGCAACTTGAAAGCAGTGAAGTGACAACACACATCAGAAATGCTTGCATTAAACCAGAATTTTAGATAAATTAGAAAAATCCCTCAACCTACATCACTGCAAACTTCTTTTCCAACCCAAATGTGCTTTCATCCTACTTCAAAAGGATGTCTTGGAATGAGACAGGAAGGAATTTTGCATGGTCACTCAGCATAGAACTTTATCTGCAGTGGTTACAGAAGTAGATTCATAAGCACTGGGCTTTGTCCTGAACTGAGATTGTATCCACAGTTAAAATAGGTTGACCAGCAATGATTTCCATTCACTACTGATTTCCATAACTTATCTGAAGTTTCCAGATCGATTTTCCAACTCTGAGGTGTGACTTCCCAAGCAATTCTAGCAATATTAATTCTCCACTGCCCTGCAGCCTGTGCAGTCAGTTCTGCCCTTCTAAAGCAGTGGCAAGATCTGGTTCATTATTAGGATTTTACATCCTTTGCACCCAAGGCACAAGAAGGCACAGGAGTGATGCATGACCACACCAACCACAAAGCAGTGAAAGACTGGCCCAGTATTTTACTGGCTGTTTCACAATGATGCAGGTCATAAATCTCATTTACCACCTGCAGATATCAAATCCCACCTTCCCTTAAGTTTCCAAAAGGCATTCACTGCGCAGTCAAAAGCCAGGTCTTATTTTAGCCACTAAATCGCTTGTGTTCAACACATTCTTCTCTGACTTTCCTTCAGTAACTTACAGTCTGGAGTAGACAGGAGCAGCAGACAGGACTGATTACAACTCCCAGACTCGAAGGATTGGACTGCTGCTGAAAACCAGTCTGAGCTGGCGTTGGGTACGTACCAGCAAGTGTAGACTTTCTTTGCTGTGTCGTGGTTATTGCGGATGTGTCTGCGCAGGCTGTTGGAGGCATTGAACGAGCGCTCGCACTGGCGACAGGGGTATCTCTTCATGGACTGGCAGGAAAAGACAAACAGCTTTGAACAGCAGGGCCATGCAAGGCACTGACTGGATTCTAGCTCCCATGCTCTTCACCTGGACATTACCTCTCAGATGCAAAAAAACCCTTACATAATATGTAACTTTACTGATAGAGATCACTGAGATTTTGAGATCCCACTGAGATTCAGCCCAACAGGTGGGTAATACCAGCACTGATCTTATGAAACCAGGACTACTTAAAGCACATGCTTGGTTTTATTGATGTTTTTATTAGGAATTACATGTATGCTTCTCCTGTGGGTTCATTTCATTACTGGACCCCATGCAGAATTCCCTCAGTGGAAGGTCCCTTCGGCCCCAGAAGGCAGCAGGGCCCAAGTACAAGTCCACTTACCCTTCTCGCTCCTCGTAATTCAGCACAAGAAAAGGGCAAGATGCTAAAAAGCATCACACGGGCCCTTCTGTTATCCATGTATGATAGCCACATCCCCCTAAGAAAGTCTGTCCTGTAACCAGCCTCCTCCAAAATTTTCCTACAGCCCTTTATATAACCTGCATGTACATTCCAGTTAAAATCTTTTTAATGAATACATATATGTATTGTTTAATGAATACATATATGTATTAAACTGAAATATTTGGCCAGTTTCCTACTTCTGTGACATTCAAATAGGAAAATCCAGCACTCAGCCTGCCCTCATCTTCTTCTCTTGAAGCGAGGACATCATCAAGTGGGACAACCTAGCCCTCCCCAAATCAGACTAGAAGGTCTCAAATACCACGATCCAGATTCCCATTCATGGCTGGGTGACTCAGGATATCGAACAAGAAGTCCTGATGCCAAAGTACTGAGAAATCTGGCTGCACACAGCACCTTGGCCCATATTCTGCCAGCGACAAGGATTAGCTTGACAAAAGTAGGTCAAGGCAACACAAGGCTTGAGCTGGATGAAACACACAAAAAATTGAGATTTGCAGTTCTTGTAACGACAGCCATGCAAAGGGGCCTGGAATGCAGGAGACTGGTGCTCTTCCCCAGTTCGCTAGCTCAAGTATTCCACCCAAGTCCTTACCCTTCCATGATTTCTCTTCATGTGGGACACATAGGTTTCCCGATCAGGGATCCACTGTGAACATTCCTTGCAAGTCCAACCAGTTCTTCTCAGTCTGGACTTGGATTCAGGATTATATCCTTCCACCCTCATGTCTTTCCTCGTCAGAGAAGAGGGGGAAGTCCCGTTGGCTACCAAAAGCTCCTTTGGTGAGGTGTGAACCTGGTTCCTTGAAGCCTTCTCAGACTTCTGCCGAAAGTTTGAGAGCTCTTCAGGATTACGGGGGACTCCATGAACACCCTGTGTAACAGTAATAGTGGAAACGCACTTAACATTTACATGTAATTTATATTTCACACCTTTATTTATAAATACCATTTACTATTTAAATAAATCATTTAAATCCCCACTGGCCAAACAATGTGTTCTTGTCTTGCTCCTGTATGTTTTCCCATTTCTCCTAGAAGCTGCTGCAGTGCTTTCCCCGACAAGAGATCTTCCCAAGAAACATGAAGCTTCTATTTCTGTTTCCTGCATGACAACAGCCACTCCTTGGTGCTGCCTGTTTAGCATTTTGGATGAGCCCTGGGAACTCTGGTTAAACAGGGAAGATGTAATGGAAGAGAAATTTCAATTGTCATTATTTTAAGAGCCTAAGCTCTGAAAACACAGAGCTTTGGTAAGCTCTGAATGAAATGTTTGCTGGTATCCTGGGGGCTCCAAAGCTGCTTCATCTTTGCTCAAGGGATGGGAAGAGAAAATGTTTAAGTTTCTCTGTTTCCTTCAATTCCACTCCATCTACTGATATTTACATTTTTCATGGTTCAAAACTTTGCTCCTGACATATAAGACCAAGCATAAAGCCAGGAACCAGCCTTATAAGGAATATGGCTCTAGGCTCTTCAGTTATTCAATAGGCCAAAATCCAAAAGTGCCCCAAAAAGTTATTTTAACAAAGAAAATTGAACATAAGGAAAATAATCTAAAAATGAAGAGCTGTGGGAAAGCAAAAGCAAGTAAAAGAGCAACATACCAAAGAAACCTCAAAAAACTCCCCCAGGAACAACAACAGTTCATCCACACAAAAGGCTAATTTAGAGGTTTAATTGTGCACAGTAATTAATAATGGGTAAAGTTTCAACACATGAAAGCCCCAGGCATTTGGAAGTCTTTCTGTGGGTTACACACCAAACAAACCTCCAAACACAAGGTCTCAGCTGAGAAGTCTGTGTGCTTTGCACCTGGCCCAGCTGATGACCGCAGAAGCCAGGGCACTGCAGCTCCTCAAGAACACAGACACATCACCTATCTCCCCATCTGGAAATCTCTGGAGTGTTTCAGTGCCCATTACTCCATTGTTACACCACTGGGGTAAAACAAATGAGGAGCATGGGAAGATGAAGTGATTTCTCTGCAGAATCAATACCAGGAAGCAGAGCTAACTCCTGCTCTGCGACGCTCTAAACCCGAGGAAGATGAGGAGGCACATGGATTCTTTATTTTGCATGTAGGCACACACTAGACAGCACCTCCTAAAAACTCTACCGCATGAAGGTGATCTCAGAGGAGATGGGGGAGTGCAATTACTACCCTGCCACAGACAAAAGCCCTTCAATTACCTCAGAGGTTAAGAGACAAAGTTTTGTGGTGAAGATCTCGGGGTGCTGATGCACAAACTGCTGCAGGCAGGTCCCTGGGGTGGGATCTGACAATGAACCACAAGTATCTCAGCTCCAGTTTTTTAGCACTGGGGATGAACACCTCTTTGAAGGTCCTAGCCTTAATCTCAACTCTATTTTCCTAGCTACAATGCACCAAGATTACCAATCATTGACTTCACAGGAGGGCTTCAAATTGTAATTCATTACTGCATGCAAAGCACTTCCAGATTTGCAAGTTAAAGACATGGGGGAGAGAGCAAGGAAGGAGTTTTGAATGGGTTTTGCTTTCAGGAATGAGCTATCAAATCTTCTGGCTTTCTCAGTGTTAGTATAAACAAAATTGATTATTTGAGTCATTGATTAAAAAAAAAAACGTCCTTTTTTTTCCTCATCAAAGGGAAAGAAGACTACAAGCTCTTTCTTCAGAATGCCACTGAGAAATCTTCTGAGAGGATTTTTGTGGAATGTTCTTAGACACTGAACATAAAAACATCCTGAGTAAGATAACAGAAAAATGTAGCCCTTTTACATTTATGGGATAATCAGACCTGTAAGGCTGGTACCTCCAGGGCAATCACTTCTGCCTCTCTCAGACCCTTCTTGCAGTCTGGTGTGGTTCAGAGCAGCAGGAAATCAGGCTGCTAAATGCCACATAACCTCCCTCTGAGGCAGCTGCAAAGGGGCCAAAGCTCTCCAGGTGAGCACCCAAAATGGTAGATTCAGCTTTTACTATATAAATTCAGTAACACTGTGGGCAGAGAATAATTGCTCCTGTCTCCCAACCGAAGAAAAAGCTGCCACATGAATTCAATTACTTTCTTTGAGTTCAAGAGGCTGGGGACTCCCCATCCCTGAAGTGTTCAAGGACACACTGGACAGCACTTGGAGCAACCTGGGACAGTGGAAGGTGTCCCTGCAGGGGGTAGACTGAGATGGGCTTTAAGGTCCCTTCCAACCCAAACCAGTCTGTGATTCTGTGCTTCTATGAAAATAGAAGAGTTACAAATCAAAGAGATTTACCTGTATAAACAAGTTTTTGTCATACAGCTAAAACACATCTAGATGAGAGGAACTGCCTGCATTAAGACCAACTAACACAAGCCACTCCACGGACATTTCCAGATCCTGTAAATCACTGTAGTCTATATTTTCTACTAAGATATCCCTCAAGAATCTTCTACTTCTTGAACCACTTGCCTCACATGGTTGATATAAATTCTCTGTGAACTCAAAAAATAAGACCTTGCACCAGAAAAGGAGAGAGTTACCTACCTTAACATGCTGCATTAGCTGCTGCTTCTGCATATACACCAGCTGACACTGTGGGCACTTAAACACTCCCACTAACAACTTGCTGGTGTTCTGCTGGAAGTGCTCTTGGAGCAGCTTCTTCTTGTTAAAGACCATCTCACAAGAGCATTTGTAGATCACCCTTAAACAATTAAAGAAAGTAAATTCAGTCTCTCTGCCTCAAGAAGACAATGTAAAAAGTTATCTCAGCAACTCCAGAAAGGGGTGGACTTCTGAGGAGGGCTGTGCTCTCCATGTATTGTCAACACACACCCACGTGGGCAACTGAACCAGTAACTCAACTGGGAAGAACATCAAAATGCCTCAGGCACATACCACAGCTTGCTAAAAATAAATTTACTTCTATGCATATGCATAACTCTGTGTGTATGAGCACAGACAGATGGGAGCAAACACAAAGCATACCAGCCAGCTCCACACTGCTTTCAATCCCACCTTTCCATAGTTCCTCCCTTAAAGCACAGATTTTTGGCACTAGCTCAAGCCTTGGAGGAACAGCTACAGAGTGAAAAAATCAGGAGGCTTCTCTCTAGTGATTTTTGGGGGCAACACTGCCTGGGATAACTCTCCTCTTCCCTTTGAGAGCCAGATGCAGCAGTTGCCCTGGAGCCATCTACCAAGAGGTGCCACTGAGGGTCCTGCTGGACAAAGAGGTGACAATTAAGTTCCTTTCATGGATGTTTAGCTCTTGCCTGACCAAAGTCCTCTCCTCCTACCCAGGAGACTGTGTTTGTACCAAGGCATGCTCTGGTTTGGAACAGACCCCTGCTGGCAGACAAAGCAGCAGATCATCTTATACAAGGACAGAAACCAAAAACAGAAAAAAACTGTGAGGGAAAGGAGGAATCCTGGAGCCACCCAGCAAAGAGATAAAGTCAAATCACTTACTGAGTAGTCTTGTGAGGCTCTGCTGGGTGCTGGCTGGCCACGTGAGCCATGGTGCTGTCGGCAGACTTGAAGGCCTTGGGGCAAAAAGAACACTTGTGGAAGACTTCGCAGTGCTTCTCGTGGATGTGCACTTTGAGCATGGCAAGGGTCATGAAGACAACTCCACAATGGATGCACCTGGGGGAGGCATGACAAAGAGCTGAGTTACAGCCACAGCACCACTTCCACCACACCCGTGGAACGGCACAGATGGAAGCTGTGGTGGGTCCTTGACTCAATCAGTTCAATCTCCTCCATGTTAATATGGAAGAGTCAAGGAGGAATACAATACAGGAATTCTGGGCGGAACTCACAGCTAAATGTTAGCAACAAGCAAACAAGATCTATAAAAGAAACCTTCAGAGACTAAAACAACCCAAAAAACGAATGAAGATGTGATTCAATAGAATGCCAGCCCTGTACCTGTGAAAGCCAATTCCAGCACAGGGCACAAGTGAAAGACTAAAGTAAAAGTACCCGATGAGATCTCCCTGTGGCAAAAAGCAGCACAAATACCAGCTAATCCCCAGTACAAAATACAGAGAAAGAATATCCAGTTGGAAATCTTCAGCAATTGCTACTCCACTGAGCTCCAGAAAATCACAATAGCAACAGCAAAGATCCTCAAAACAGCAACAGAAACACACAAGGAACTGATAAAGCTCACTAAAATCATTAAGATACAGGTGTTGCCTAGAAAGTGCTTGTCTGGAAGGGCTGTCTGGGTGCTCAGGGAAGAGAGAGGGAGAAGCAGAAAAGGATTCTTCTCAGCAGCTGAAAACAAGGCCAAGAGGAGAGCAGGGCCACCCTGCTGTTCCCAGCCTGCCTCTCCTCCAGACACACACCTGAGACAGGTCTTGCCTAATATTCCCACAAGATGGCAACAATCAGCAGCCTTACTTCATGTAACACTCTTCCCCAGATGTGCCTGCTGTGCTCTGAGAGATGCCACACTCCAACTTACAAGGGCACGTGAGGATGCAGCCACCTGTCCTCACCTGCCTTGAGCCCACCAGCCGCAGGGTTTGCCATCCCATAGGTGCACCTCTGCTGATCTGGGAACAGAAGAGCCTCTCCCAAGGATATTCCATCAAAATGACACCAGTGGAACTCTGCTTAAGCCAGCACTTCATGAAGAGATGTTAGAGCAGGGGAGCCCAGCCTGGTAATGCAAGGGCCAACCTTGTATTTGTGGGATGTGAGAGATGCACAAGGGATAACCTCCTCACCTCATGTTTTCCCTTCCTTTCCCTCCTCTCCCTGAGGGCTGTGTCTGCCCCCGGCGCTGTTCGGGGACGCGTGCTCAGCGCTGCCACGGCACTGCTGGCACAGATGGACCCCAGCTATCGTGCACTGGAACGGCTCCAAGCCCGTATCATAAACAAACAAGCTGCTGGAATATCCTTCCCTCCGAACCAGCCTCCCAACAGCGTTTAGGAAACAAGCCCAGGCTTTGAAGTTGCACTTCAAAAGATCATTAGGCAGAAGCCAGCCTGAAAGAGCCAAACCCTCTCCCCCACACTTTTAAGAAAACACAGAATTGCTGTTTTCTTCAATTTCGAGAGGGAAGCAGTGACAGAAGCTGGTGTCACCTCTGGGGAAGCACAAAGACATTCTGCTGGGGTAGTTTGCCTTCAAGCCTGATCCTCAACCACGTGAGACAGGGGGAGAGAGACTTTCTAGTACAGTAACACCAGGAATCAGGTTATTATAGAATAAATTCCCCAAGTATAAATGGAAGAACAAATACTAATCCTGGCAGTAAGGAATGGCTGGTACACCCAGGAATATCCAACGGGCTTCCTCCACAAATACTCCCTGAACTAAAAAGAGATGGTTCTGCCTGACGCTTGATTTTGGGAAGTACTTCATTAAGAATGATGAATGAAACAAGCACTAACTCAGGGTCAAATGCTGACAGGTTAATTTAATTTACAGTAAATGGAAGTCTAAACAACAGCCACGTTGTAATTAAGAATCCCAGTGCCAGAAGGACAAGGTCTGATAAACTAATTAGCTGGACAAAGTGGATGGAGGATGTCAAGGGGCTTGCCGTGTAATTCCTGCAAATTGCAAATCCTACTATTATCCCCAGCACTGTTGGATCCCTCAGGGCAAGGAGGGTTGGCTAGAAGTCTTGGAAAGCATCCTGTGAAAGGAGATAACAGCTACAAGATGTTGTCTTAACCCTGGGAATACTTCCTATGCCATCACCTTCCATCCCCTCAATTCTCCAAATGGCACCAAGCAGAAAAATGTGTCCCAAATTGGTGGGGACAGCTGGAAGGGGCTTGGAAAAAGTGGGGAAGGTGACACTTGGAGACAAGAAGAAAGGAGCATTAAGGACAATCTTGTTGAGTTTCATTTTTAATTGTAGAAGACCATTCTCATTTTCAGTGCAATCACTAGCCATGACTCAACTCCAAATAAAACAACCATACCCCAAATTTAACTGAAAGCATAGGGGTATGAGCAGAAAAGGAGACAGAATAAGGACTTATCACGAAACCAAAACCAAGCCTGTGCTCCAGAAATTTAAGAAAAATAGGGACATAAAGAGAAGCAGCAAAAGTCAAGCTGATCCCAGGAGGGATTTAAAGAATTCCTCAGCTTTTCAGCTCTGCAAGTAAGAAATGTGAAAGAAAAGAATGAAGTCACTCTGTTACTACAGGGCAGATGCTACAGATTATCTAGATTTGGTTCTGCAACCAAAAAATCTCTTCTGTTTTCAACAACGTCAGTGACATCAGCCCTGCAGCAGAGACAGGCAGGATAACAAGGCAGACATTGGCACAGCCAGACATTGACCTGTCTAGTGGACTCAGCTTTCACAGATGAGCTTCAGTAGATGTGAATCAGAGGAGAAGTTAAAGAAATTCAGCTTTTAGAGAAGCTGGGTAAAGCTAAAAAATCCGTAAGTATAATTTGTGAGTTTTGCCTTCGTTTAGATGTTCATTAATGTCCCTGGCACACAGAGTAGGTATCTGCTAATGAAATCTGCAGACAGATGGAAGCTCTCATTGCTGGATTCCCAGGTGCCACTGACATCCCAAGAACTGCACCAAACCTAAGTTAACTTTCTGACATCTCCATTCCCATTTTTCCATCTCAGGGAAAACATTTTTTTCCTCCAGCTTTCCTCTTTCCCAGATTAACTCATTTTCAAACAGCCCCAGTGTCACAGCCATTTAATATGTGATGGAATTAATTCTTTGTTGTGGGCCGGGTCTCCTCAAATCAGATCCCACATTAAAAAATCTTATCTGTATATAATTAAACTCAGAATTAGTTTGTTATGTGCCTCTTGTCTTCACAGTTGAAAGAAAAAGCCCTTGAAAACCTCAGTGTGATTCAGACCAAACCACACAGCAGAGCTTCCTGAATTTGCAGACATCTTAAAAGAGCAGAAATTGTCCTGTTTGTTTCAAATCTCAGAGTATTTAATGGCAACCAAGAAAAAAACAGAACTTTAAGGAAACTCAAAAGATCACCCAGTCTCATCTCCCAAGCAAATCATCATGTGTTAAGAGCTGTGCTGCAGCTCAGGTGATCTAAACATGCCAAGGAGGGAAGGCTTGTAGGGAAAAGTAATGTCTTATTAGAGCAAGAAGTTTAGATGGAGAAAACTTGTACCACATCCAGAACCTTGGCAGCCTTCTCCACCTGTCTCAGCTCATGAGAAATGTTTGGAGAGTTGCAGGGGCATAGAAGGAAATAATCTATGCCCTTCTCATAAAGGCACACATCCTCAGCCCATTACAACTGACATAAATATAAATTCAAGCCTTAAGGAGATTTACAGGATTAAGATCTGCAATCTTTTTGCTGTAAGTATCAATCCTGAGACATCCAGCTGCAACATGAATTCAATACAAGAGCTTTTCAGCTCAAAGACGCCACAAAATAATGTCTGCTCTCAGAAACCTCCCTTAAATCCAGTTAGTAATTATTTCCCATTTCAAATGTGTTTTGTCGTGCAGAAAACCATGCCAGGCTCCAGCTACATCCACTTTCATTTCTGCTGTAAGTAAGACACAGTTCACAGTCACAGAATGTTTTGGGTTGAAAGGGACTTTTTAAAACTCATCCCATCCACTCCCTGCCATGGCCAGGGACACCTTCCATTACACCAGGCTGTTCCAAGCCCTGTTCAACCTGGCCTTGAACACTTCCAGGGATGGGTGTCCTAGTTTCAGGTGGGACAGAGTCAATTTCTTCTCAGTAGCTGCTACAGTGCTGTGGTTCAGATTCACAATCAGAATAACATTGATAACACACTGATGTTTTGGTTTTTGCTAAGTTGTGTTTATCCTAACTCAAGGACTTTTGTGTGTGTGTGTGTGTGTGTGTGTGTTTGTGTCTCCTGCTCTGCCAGTGAGAAGGCACACAAAACAAGCTGGGAGGAAGCACAGCCAGGACAAGGACAGCCACAACCTCACAAGCTCAACCAAACTGCAGAGGTGTAAATCCCAGCTTCCCAGGGAGCCTGAGCTGCACACACCTGAAGCCAACTTTGCGGGAGTAGTGCAGGCAGTTCTCCTTGACATGGGTCTGGAAGTAGGCGGAGCGGCACACGGCTCCGCACTCTGGGCAGCAGTACGGGGACTTGTGAGCGTGGATCCTCTGGTGGGCACAGTAACTGCACTGGTTGGGCAGCATCATCTGGCACACTTGACACGTCTGATGGAAGAAAGGTTACATTAGTTAGTTATTCTCTACTTGGGGATTTTTTCCCCCAAATTCACCCTAGAAAACTTCCAGGTTTAAAGGAAGCACAGACATATTCCTCTAGCAGCAGCATCAACTCCACAAAGCTCTTTAACTAGTCTCCTTGTCATCTTTTCCCAACATCTTCCACAGTTAACCATTCCAAATAAAAGTTCCATATTTAAACCACATCTATGGTTTATTTCCTTTTTTCCCCATAAAAAAGGAAAGCAAACTCTTTCACCTCTTAGCTCTGATGATGTTCTGAATGCTCAGCACTTTCATTTCCTGACTTGAGAAGGAGAGCACTTTTCTCAACAAGCGCCCACCCCACACCAACACATCACAAAAAAAGGAGGAAAATTGTAGCCTGACTCCAAACACCTGCTGCTGCAGGCAGTGCAGTCCTGACGTGCACCTTCCCCATCAAAACCACTGCTGTGTCTCTTGCAAAATTTCTTCGTATCAGATGAAATTTGAACTTTCCAAGACCACAAACTGTGTTTCCCTTACAGAAACTTCCTGATGACTAGAAATAATGCAAAGCCTCTTTCTCTCCCTGTTTCATCCTTAACGAAAGCTATTTTTACACACCTTACCATCAAAACCTCTTTGCAGAAGCATCGTTTACTTGACATGTAAAGTTTTTACGTGGATGTATCATCCCATTTTCAACAGCTATCAAACCTCTGCTCCCTTTCACAGGTGTCTTGACTCTCTGTACTCCTTCAAAGCCCAGGAGCAGCTACTCGCCCTCTGCAGGATGCACATTACTGGATGCCTGAGCAGGAATAGAGCTGGAACAGATCCCAGCCCACTCTGAGCCCTCCAGGAGCAAAAATTATCTTCCGACATTTATTGTCCTATGCAAAATCACTCCTCTAACTTAAGAATAAACAACAGCACACAGCTAATTATGGATTATCAAATCAAGTAATTTAACTAAATAATTTCTGTGGACTTCATTGCTGGCAGCCAGGGTAGAAACATGGGACAAAAACTCCTAAATCTGACAAAAAATAGAATTAAATTAATGGCCAGCTCCCTTTTCTGTATCATTGCTATTTCATGCAGCACCTCTGTGATGCTCCACTACATAACACCCATCAGGGAACTGTCAAAATCCCTGCAGGTAAGAGAAGGCATCACTTACAATAAAATGCAAAGCTGTGACAAACCTGAAAGGTTCATGGGGTGGAAGGGAATAAAAAATTAGGCACTCAAAACTGAAAACTGCAGAAATTGCCAAATACATGAAAAGCTTCAGACGTGATCTGAGGTATGTTGCAACTCAAGTTCAGAGGAGAAATGGTTTCTCCAGGAAGGAGAGAAATTAGTGGAAAAACCACATGGTAGGACTCCCATGTACACACCCACAGGCAATTAAAGGAAACTCAAGAGCATTTCAGATGCTGCAGAAGTCCCCTAATTTCAGCAAAGAAAAACAGTGCAAATGGGCCATGGGAATGGGAAAATGAGAAATAGAAAAGCCCCCAGGATCTCTCTGCAAAGAGCTGAGCAGGACCTTTAATTCTCCAATGCACTCTCAAATCCCCAAGTAAGAGCTACAAGAAGTAAGTAATAAGCAATAAATTCATAGTAAGTAAGAGCAGTAAGTAATAAGTAAGTAATAAGTAAAAGCAGTTTTATTGGGGTTAAGACATTTTTTTCTAACTGGCTTGAGATTTGCAATGGAAAATTTATCTCCCTGGCATTGTTAAAATGGGACTCTTCTTGCCATGATCTCAACTAGTACGTAAGGCAGAGTCAGCACAACCAGAAGCTGAAAGCACCTTTGCCCTAGTAAGCTCAGTGAGAAACACTCTCTCCAGATCCTGCCTTGTCAAAGCCAATTTAGTTTTGATTTTAAGTCAGTTTGAGGCTCACCTCTTCCTCCCCCGCACGTCATACCCACTGCTCCCAGAATCAATCAGCTCATGTTGAAAACCTGAGTTTTCACCACCCTGTGTGTTCATGTGCTGGATCCAAAATATGCCAAAACCACTCAGTATTTGATGAGCTCCATGCCTGGGCACTGCTGCTTGGGGATGTCAGAGGAGCAGTAGCTCCCGTCACCTCCTGCGTTATGTGAAAGGCTCCACAGGGACCAAAACCATGCTAACATAGGGCAGAGAAGTCTGGGGAGTGTGAGCAAGAGGCACCAAAATTGTGGTTATCTACTTGAGGCCTGGCAGAAAGCCTGCCAGAAAGTGTGGACACATGATACAGGAATAAAAAGCAAGACTCAGTGAGGATAAGGCTAAATTAATTCATTGCTCCTGCAAACACCATGGAAGGAGCTAGAAGGATTCCCTCACTGACACCACACATGTCCCAGGGGGGACATAAACCAGCCCAAGCCTCCAAATTCAGATTGTCTTGTGGAAGTCAAGACACTGGGCAGTAAATAGACAAAGAAGAGAGATGAGACACAAGGATAAATGAGTAAGAATAAGGAAACTCTCATCCTGAAGCAGCATTACTTCTGGACTTGGGAAAAGTCAATGCAGCTTCTTCCTTCTGGCCACATGGAACAGTCCAGGCTCTCCAGAGGACTCAACAACCACATGGGTAAGGAAGATCTGAGCCGCAATGGGTCAGGCTGCCTGAATTTCCCAAACAGCTTTGCAATATCCTTCACTACAGGACTTTGAGGAAACTAAGGTACCACGACATAAGAGAAGGAGTTTGCTTGGATAAGTAAGTGGTTAGAAGAAAATAATAAGCAGTCCTTTGACACAGCAAGGTCCCCAGGAAGTTCTGCTGGCATTTCGGCTCTTCAAAATAACCTCGAAGTATCTGGGAAAGTTAAACAGCAAAGACTGATGATCACAACCCAGTAACTCAGCATGTTATAGATAAGGGCTGAGGGTTGGCTGCAAAAAGAACATGCAGGGCTGAGGGTAATAAAATGAACCAAGCAAGGAACATACTAGAGCTGAGCAGGGTTCCAGTAAAAGAAAAAAACCCCATAACTGGTATCTTCCTGCTCACACTCATCCTTTCCTCAACACCTGCAGAAGACACGAGACCAAACATCCTGCCCAGGAGGATTACAGGAGGTTCTGCTCATCCCTTTTGCACCAGGAGCTGCTGCACTTGTCAGGAGCCAATGTGTGGCTATGCTGGGCTCCCCATCAAACACTTAGTCTTGGACACGGAGTGGTTCTTCCTTTTGCAACTCTTCTGTTTCATATGAGAAATTATAACTTGGTTCCAGATGTCACATTTTTATCTCTCTCCTAGTTTTCCATGACTTTTCAAAGAAGTCTGGCAGCAATTTGAGACATTCATTAGTCAGTTATTTCTAAAACATGTTACCAGGACAGGATTGAGTTGTGTAATGTCTGTGTTTTTCATATACTCCCATAGCCTACGCTTTAATCAAGAATTATTTATTACAAATTTTCTTTCATTCTGGTTTGCCTGCCACATTTCATTTGTGCTTTTCTTCCACAAGTCACATTCACACACAGACAAATGCTCAGAAGCTCAGCCGTTTGGAATACTTGAGCTGATTCCCATTTTTACTTATTAGCTTCTTCAAAAGGGGAAAAAAAATTAAATATTCACTGAGATACAGCACAGATTGGAAAAATATACTACTCAAAAAAAGTCTGTCAGTTAAACCCAACCCTGCAGCCACAGATGTGTTTGCAAATCAGGGCATTTATAGTAACACAGTTTTGCCCCGGACAGTGCCTGTGGAAAGGGAACTGGCATGAGCAAAGAAACATTCCAGCAGTTTTAGTCTCTTTGCTGTTCCAGAGTTAAGTGATGGTGATGAAGTCCACACCTACTTAAGAGCTGCCCCCAGACTACAAGGGTTCACCTTGACATGATCATCATGGAGCTTCAGTTAAAAACACTTAGGCAGCAACCCTACGGCATAGAAGCAGGGCTAGGAAAAAGATCCACAAGCCAAATTATCTCTAAAAAAAAAAAAAGTTACTAAGGACCCCAAGTTAAACAGTCATAGGGGAACAGAAATTGTATTTGCAGTCTGTTAATGTTTCAAAGAATGCTTGCCCCTAACATATTCAAACCAAAAATCCCCTACCAGTGGTGGCCTAAAGCCCCAGTTATCCCAAATCCAGCCTTTTGCAAGCTATAATTTTTCTGCTTCAGGCAGGGCTGCAGGGGCAGCCAAGGGATCACAGATATTAACAGGATCCTCTTGCTATAAAAAAAAAAAAATAGTGACCAATTACTACTTAAAGTTAACCTTTAACTTCTCAGTAGCTCTCCCTTATTGCCTGGCTGGGATCAATGCCAGCAGCCTGTATCCCTCCGCAGGGATGCTCTGACTGCAGGGATGCTCTGACTGCACTGTGCTGGCTCTGGGAGCACAGCGGGCACACCTTCACCTCTGTGCTCCCCTTCCCGCATCCCTATGGGATGACTGTTTGTGGGCCACACTACAGTCAAGCTCCAGATGCTTGGAGGGCTATTTTTGACTTATTTCAACCATCCAGGTTACAGCACTGCTACACAGCCTTTTACCAATTTGAGGAGAAGCAACGGGCAGGGAACTGAATCTGCTGTCACTGTGATAACCAAACTAAACTCCTGCCCAGGTTCTCTCTAAATGAACATGCAATCAGTGCATTAACATGTTCAATTTATGGATGAAAAATACCCCTTCAACAGAAACTCAAGATTATTCATTAGAAGAAGAAAAACCTAGAACCCTAATGTAGAGATGTTATCCTAATTAACCACATCCACGTACAACAGCTGTTGTTATTTCCTTAGATTATAGCTGCCTATTTTGTCAGCCTAAGGAGCCAATGCCACTGAGGGAGCCTGCCTGACCTTCAGCCAAAGGACATGATCACAAGACACCCTTTAACCACAAACTTCTCCCATCCATTCTCTCTTCTACCTTCAGCTGTCTCCCACCTCACATCAATTCATCCTCAGCCTCATTGTTGCATCCCACCTCCTCCCATTGACCTTTTGTATTTGTATTCTTGAACCTCACTAACTCTTCAACACTCCCAAATCCAGTGTCCTCCTCAGACCTGCACCAAGACCAACTCCAACACACACATTTCAATCATCCCGACACACCAGGATGCTTAAGCTTCAGTAAGGCACTCCAATAAAAACTTATCTCTGGAAACTAAGGCTATTAAATAAACACAAAGTGCATTTTTTTATACATGGAAAAATCCCTGGTTAAAGCATCAGTGTAAATCTAGAAATCTGACAGCTTAGAGAAACAAAGTGGAATTGCACTGGAAAAATCCACTAGCATCACAGGTCTTAGACAATATTGCATCAAATCAGCTTACTTCTGAATTTGCTAAACCTGTAGCTCTTTTCTCTTTATGATCTCAGCTGTAATTTCAAGAATTTCAGTTTCCACATCTTTTCTTTTGACCCACTGTCCCAGGTTTATGTGGCAAGGTTTTGGTTGGGACGGGCTGCAGGGGTGGCCTCTGTGAGAAGACACCAGAAGCGGCCCCAGGTCAGACAGAGCTCTGTGATGGACCTGTCACTGGCCAAGACCGAGCCCTTGAGCAGCACCTCTGGGATAACAGATTAGGAAGAGGTAAAAGATGCTGTGCAGCAGCTGGGAAAGAGGAGTGAGAAGACATGAGAGTAACAGCCCAGATGCCAGAGCAGGTTCCCCTGCATACCATCATGAATCCATGGTGATGCAGGTTGTCCCCCTCTAACCCATGGAGGACACAGAGGATGTGCCCTGAAGGATGCTGCTGCCCATGGAGAGAGCCCTTGCTGGAGCAGGTTTTCTGACAGGACCTGTGACCCCATGGGAGGCCCATGCTCTTCCAGCCTGTTCCTGAAGGACTGCACCCCATGGAAAGCATTCATCCCAGAGCAGATCCTGTGGAAAGGACTCATGACGAAGATGTTCATGACACACTGTCTCCCAAGGGAAGGACTCCACGATGGAGCAGGGGAAGAGTGTGAGGAGGAAGACTGGGTGGGCACTTAGTTCCAACTAGAAATCTGAACTCCCACTTGCTAAAATGATGACATAGTGGATTTGATAAGTTTTCACATTCACACTTCCTAGTCACCAGTGTGACCCCATATGCTACATGGGACACATTCCCTCTCTTTTCTTACAGTGGTGACGTTAAAGGCCTCTGCTCTTTCCTCCACCCTGCAGGGTTGATTCCTGACCATCCATGATGATCATCTCACAGCCTCCCAGTTCTGCCTTTTTCTTCACACCTTGCACCCCAATTTCTTAGTCTTACTGGCCTGTCCTTCCCAGAGAGCCTGTGTCCCTCCATCACAACACTCCAGTCATGCAACACATCTCATCTCTTTCCTGTGATGCCAACCAGAGTCCTGCACACAGATCACAGAATACAGAATGGCCTGGGTTGAATGGGACCTTGAAGCTCATCTCATTCCACCCCCTGCCATGGCCAGGGATGCTTTCCACTAGACCAGGTTGCTCCAAGCCCTATCCAGTCTGGCCTTGAACACTTTCAGGGATGCAGCAGCCACGGCTTCTCTGGATTGGAGATTGTGTTTATTGCCCATGGTGTTTGCAGCAGCACTAGACACTTCAGAGGGCACCTTCTCCTCACAGCAGGATTGAGCAGACCATCACCACTACCTGGGCTCTCATTCCCCTGCCTGTCACCCACAGAGCTTTCCAGTCACAACTCCAGGTTGCCTGGGGCAGCGTCATAGGAGCCCAGCTGGAAGAAGACTGCAGGAGCAAGACTCTTCCTTTTAGTGCCAGCAGACACCAGCTTCCAGCCCCATTTCCATCCTACCCAGGACAACCCCCCTGTCTCCAGGTGTCCCCTCCTCCTTACTCAGCCATGCCCTGGGCCTCAGTTCACAGCCCTGCTCCTTATCCTCTTCCTTCCAGCTGTTCTCAGTCCTCTGGGGCTGCACGACCACCAGGGCCAGGCATGGGTGGGGAAGGAGGAGAGGGTGGGACTGCTGCCTCATGGCAACAGATCACAAACTGATTTAAGCAGACCATGGAGCCGCACCCTGGCTATTCTTCCTCACCAGCCTCTCCTCCTCATCCTGATGCTCTGGTTTGGCCTTGGGTGCAGGCACTGCTATGCTGCCACTTTGTCTTCACTCCCAGTGATCCCTGCCTGGAGATCCATTTCCCCAACATGCTTTCATCACATCATCTTCCATCCCTTTGCTTCTACAAAATCCTCAGGGAAGATTTCCATATAAAACAAAATCCATCCTCACTAGTACCCAAGGACTACATTAATCACTCTTGGTTTGGGACAGGGAGAAAACAGTGCTTTATGGGGCCAAGGGAATTTTTCACTGATTTTCTACCCTCTTGTTTTCTAAATTAAAACATGAAGGGGAGAAGGAAGACAAAATTAGGAAAAATACAGCTGCTGCCTTTCTTTTTTTGCTGCTGGGAAATTATCAGGGTGGCAAGTGGTTCTACTAGCTCCTGGCAAGTTTAGTCCAATAAATTATAAAGCGTTGATTTACGACGGGGAAGGAAGAAGAAAAAGAAAAGGCAGCAATAAAATTGCTTTTAAATTACTTGTGTAGGTGGTACATAAACAGGACACGTCACAACTCATTGAAAAATTCTTATTGGACAAAAGAAGATAAAAGAACAAGAAAAAAGTAAGGAGAACAAAAGGTTCAAGAAAACTCAGAGGTCTCAAGTTTATGTTTTGTACTTTTTTCAAGTTGTTAGTTACCTTGGTAGATTTTGGGTGGTCAGGTCAAATAAGAAAGGAAAAGAAAAAAGGATTAAACATCTCTGGTTACCAGTAGATGTACAATTATGCCTGAGAGGGTCAGGAAGTACTTTTAATTCTTGCACATGTTATTGTGCACTGGTCTCTCCTTGCCAAGAAAACAAATAAGCTCTGTCTCAAAACTAGTTTGTCTTTTGTTCCGTTACTTCTGCTGCAAAGCTCTTCCAGAATTCATTCCTCTGACGATTACAGACTGTCCTCTAATTTTCTATGTAAATCTATTTCAGTCTGTTCTTGCATCATTATTGCCCTTAAATTTAAAAGCTCCTTTCTACAAAGATCACACCAGATACAGGGTGAGAGTGGATACAGAGGACACTGTAATGAAAAGCACATCCTAAATGCAGGCACCAGGAGCTGCACTGGCTTTGTTCCTCTCCTGTAATCTGAGCCCTGAAAACTGTCTGATGCTGATGAATTGCCCAGAGCAATTCCTGTGAGTACAGGAAGTACTTCTTGTGGGCAGATTTAGTTTCTGGTGGGGGAAAAAGGTGCCACTATACTCACCTTAATCCTTTGTCTGCTTCAGTGCTGAAGGAGACCCACCCTCATTCACCAGGCCTTTGCCAAGCTAACCTCATAAAAGGGTTTTAATTTCACCTTAAGAGATATTTCCATTTCTGGTCATTCTTCCCTCAGTTATTCCAGTCTGTCCTGATAAACAAAACAATACACTCCTCTCCAATTCAGTTATTTCTAGCAAGAGGCAGCATTACCACAGCCCTGACTAGTGCTGCAGACTGACATAAGTCTCCTGCACGGTTGTGTCACCTCAGTCATTCAAAGACTTCTCAAGACCAAAAATCTTGCCCCTTGGTTGCTTTTGATACCATTCCTACTCAGTCTTCAAGATCATCTAGATCCTCCTGTGAAATACTCCCCATTTTCCATGACTCCTTACTTTGCTGTTTGGTTCAGCAAATTTTTTAACACAGTCATGCTCCAAGGTCTCCTTACCACAGATATCAACTCCACAGATACCCAAAACCATCCCTCAGGAGATGTCATAAAAACCTGATCCCAGCTGCAATTATTTCCAGGAGTTTACCTGATTCTGCTCCAACCTCACAATCCAACTTCTCCAGTATATCCATTCTTCATGCAGTACTCTAACAACCATCTCAGTGAACATCAAGGAGATGAGGATAAACTCATTTCTCTATTCCAAAAATAAAGATTAATTTGGCATAAATTACACCTACTTGGATATCCTTCCCCCCCCGCCCCCCAAGAATCTTGCTCTAGAACACACCATTGTGTCAGACCAAATAGACCTAAAGTTACATGAAACATCTGGTACCACCTCTTCAACATCTGGACAAGTATAATGCCTACATAGAGCACAGCTGCTGGTTTGAACGAATCCAACCTACCAGCTATTCAAATTCCCATATTGCTTCCTTCTTGCAGTTCACTGATGGAAAAGCAGTACACAGGGTCCCACTGAGCAACTTGATTCACAAGCTTGAAAAAATTGCAAATTGGCCTCACTAGTTGCCAAAAAAAGGTAAAGTCACTCTGATCCATTAAGATGATCCATTCAAAACATACATCTAATAAATCCAGTTCTTTATGTTTCTGAAGTGGATTATTCAAGCCTGTATCCTCCCTGCATGCCATGGAGATCCCATCCCACCACGGTATTCGGCTGGGAGGAACTGCCTTCATCCTACACATACTCTGTACCAAAATAAACCCTGCTGTACTCTGAGCAACTGCAACCATGTACATGTTTAAAAATACAACATTAAGGTCAAGCTCTCCATCATTTTTTCAAAGGTCTTTCCTTTAGAAAACCACAGCACCTTCTCTTACCGCGTCATCATCCCCCTCTCTTCCTCCCACTTGCTCCAAATCTCCTCCTTTCCCTGCTGTCTAGACCACATCCCTATCTTTCTTCCCTCCTGCAACAGAACTGTGACCCAGTCATGTCATTTACATTTTGGCCACACTAAGTAATTTACCCATTATTGGTCCTATTTATGTGGGATTTACCCATAGCCACGTAGGAATTTAACACCAGGTATTTCGCAAGTCATCACCTGGAAGAAAGGGAAAAACCAAAAATCCCCTTTCAAGCAGCTCTGGGAAACCTGAAAATGTCAGAGTAATTCACAAAGTCATGGTAAGAAATTCCAATTAAAGTGAAAAGTCTTAAGTATCAGCACAGGGTAAGTTTTCTCATGGAGCAGAGCCAGCTTAGGCTCTTCCCCCTCTCCAATCCAATCATTCCTGCCTCTTATCACAGGGTGCTCGTCCTTCAGCTTCTGGGTAACTGAAAACATCATACTGAAAAATAAGTCTCTCTCCTGCTACTTCTTTTCTCCATTAACCCCACTGGATCAGCCCTTCCTCCTTAGCAAGGTGCCACACCAAAGCCATGTCCAAAACAGTTTTTGAGTTAAAAGCACCATAACTGAGAGCACTTCAAAGCCCGTTTGGTTCCACAAGTTACAGTCACACTAGATGTGCATCCAGATTTGGTGTTATTTAACAGAAAAACTTCCAAGAACAAAGATCAGAAATCACCTGGCTTATTTTGCACAGGTCTCCACCTTCTAGTACAAACCCTGGTGCTGCAGATAAATTGCTTTTATCCTTTCCCTTCAGCTGAAGTTGCTCTTTCCATTATACATGTATTGCATCTACCCTTTCCAAGCACCCTTGTGTTTTAGGGACAATCTGGTACCAAGCATCTGAATAGTCACAGATTAAAAGCTTTTGCCCATAATACAAAGGGGATCTGCCCTGCTACTTCTTGAGGCTCCTTAGGAGGCAAAAATCAAGCCATGTCTTTATGTGGAAAGCATCAGTAGTTCCTAGCTCCTCAGTGAGACATGGCAAAGAGTTTGTGCCTGAATTCTGAGATTAAATAAGAAATTTAAAAATACAAAAAAATGTCCACTACTAAACAAGCATTTCAACAGAGTGAGACAGACATCAGGTATGGAGGAAGAAGTAAACAGTCTCTGTTCAAAATGCAGAAAATTATGATAAAACTCTAGATAATTAGTCTCTTGAGATCTAAGGATGTGGTTCATAGCCAAGTTTGCCCACAACATTTAATACTACTTCTGCATCCTGACAGATTGTCCCACCACTGCAGCATGCTGTGGATCAAGCACGACAACCGGCGTGGACTGTGGTTTTAATTAGATGTATGTAAATCAACACCTTCTGCCCTATGGACATAGTGGTTTTGAACCACTAGCGGGGCACTAAAATACCTTCACTACAGGTGTTACATCAACGCCTTGCCCAGCAACCCAATTTCAGAGAATCAGAGAATTCCAGACTGGTTTGGGTTGGAAGGGACCTTGAAGACATCTCGTTCCACCCCCTGCCATGGGCAGGGACACCTTCCACTAGACCAGGTTGCTCCAAGCCCCATCCAACCTTACCTTGAACATTTATGGGGATGGGGCAGCCACAGCTTCTCTAGGCCACCCATGCCAGGGCCTTACCCCATCACAGGGAAGAATTACTCTACACAAAATTTCTACCACTGCACCAAAAAACAAGTGTCCTGGCACAACTCTGCAGATGGAAACCAGAGTTTTTAAGAACGTCTACCATGTAAGAAAGTGTTTGCAAAATCAGTCACTTGATCCTCTCCTGCTTATACCAACACTTCTCTTTTTTCTGACCAAAACAGAAAGAACAACCCAAGGAATTAACTTAAGGCAGAGTCAGGGTATCATCTCAGAAAGGGGTGGCCATGTTCTCCTACTCCAGGAGTTTACGACACACATTCCAACAGCTTCACCTACGACCTTCTCAAATCATGATTAATAGTATTACATTCATTAATACCCTATATGCAAAACCTTCAGCTTCTCAGACCTTGATACTGGCTGGGAGCTACACTGTGTTATCCACGTGGGACAAATGATGCGAAGGTCATCCATACCTTTTCCCTTGGACAGCTCAGAGAGTCAGGGACCCCTATGAGACCACTGAATTTCACCCATCCTTCTACCTCTCAGCCCAGTGACACCAAACACCTGGGCTCTGGTGAAAGGCAGTGGGATGGTTTCCATCAGCTTCTGCTAAATCCAGATACACAATTACAGGCATGGGGCACAAATGCTTATTTCCTTTAGAAATGTAACAACTTTATTGAAACAGATGTTCTGGGAACAGCAGGGAGCACTACCAGGCAGCCTGGAGGACAGCAGATACAGTGGAAAAGGACTCCCGGAGCAGTGCCTGCATCCTGTGGAGTGTTAGCATGGGAAGATCTAATAGGGAGGAACTGGTTTCAGAAGCTCAAAAGTAGCCTCTTTTTCCAGTGCTTCTCTTCAGAAAAATACCGCAAAAATAATCTCACATCTAGCAGGACTACTTGAAGTGAGAGGCGTAAACTCTATTCTTGGTGAAGTTACAGAATAAATTATTTGATTACAAGCTAAAAATACTTACTATCACACATTCTTTTCCTCTTTAAGGAGCTCTTGAATTGATAATCCCACAACAGGAATAGGAAGTACATTTTTACTGCCACTGATTAACATTTTAGCTCACTTTGGAGCATTCACTGTATCCCTCCTCCTGGAAGTTTTAAGGCCAGACTGCTGACATTTCCTAAAAAAGCATTATATTTGAAAAATAAGTTCGTGTGTTGACAGAGCACAGTGCTCACTGACCTGCCTCAGGCAAGAAACCTGATTATGTGGCCACACTGATCCCTTTTGGCCTTGCCATTTTTTATGACATCAAAACCATTCAGCCATAATCTATTTTTTTTGATGGCTGATGAATTTAAGATAACAAAGCATCTAAATGGGACCACAGCAACCTCAATACTCCTGCAAGCCATTCAAGCAGCACAGGGAGGCTCTGGAGAGTGCAGGTGTTCTGACAGCCACGGCAGAGATGTGGTCATCCTCACAAATGATGGCATGGAGTCCTGGTTTTTGCAGCCCTTGCATTGGGAGCCAGCTCTGCTGGCAGCCACACAAGCCTGGAAAGCTTTCGCCTCATCCAAAGAGATAAGGAAAAAGGAGTCTTCCTCCTCTTCAACTGCAGGTTGGTTAACACTTAAACAAGACTGACTGTGTCTTCCAAAATAAAAGCCATAAACAAAGTGTATGGTCCTGGTACACAACAATAATCATCTTCTCTTCATTGGGAGAAACCTAAGCTGGAATTTAATTTAAGGGGATTCCAATCAGGTCCATAAAGGTGGTGGCGACCTGAGCAGGGCAGCACAGGAGGAAGGCAGGAAGCCAGTAACAAGCCTCCTGAACCCTGCTATGCCCCCACTCACCCCTGTACCACCCAAAGGGCAAAAGTAGCCAGAACCAGCCTTCCACCCCACATACCACAGCAGGCCTGCCCAGTACACAGCTGACCACGCCAACAGCAACAACACCCGATGCGCAACGCGTTGCACGGAAGGTTCTGGCACCAGTTCCAGGAAAGGCAACATTAAACTGTGCCAGATCTCCTCCAGCCACGCTTAGGGCACAAAAACCTGTTTCAGGTAACGCTCCACTGATCCTCCCCTACAGCTTTTTGCACGCCTCATCCAAGCGATCTTTCATCTCCGTCACCTTTCTTTGATACTCGAGGATCTCCACAGTCTCCTTACTATGCTCTTTTTACTGGCAAAGGGTAGAAAGAAGGCAAGCAAACAACACTAAACATCTCTTCACGCACGCATCTGGGCTCATGTGCGTTCCACATTCTCCCCACAAGCACTTCTTTAGGCAAAGCGACTCATTTGCCACCACGATGCCTACTTTTCCCCTTGAGGACAATCTCTTTAAACTCGGAGAGATTTAACTAACAACATTAAAATGATGACTTACCAGTCTCTCATTATCTTCTGAGGTTCTCTGGTAATGAGCTGCTAAAGAAGTGTAATCCTGCTCCTGCTTGTTACACTCCAAACACTTAAGTCCATGACGGATTAGCCTCTGTGGGTCTGTGTAGAGAGGCAAGGCAGGCTGAGTGCTCGCAGAAATCCCTACCCCGCCTCCTGAAGCACTGGACTTAGGTGAAGGAGAGGACGAGAGAAAAGTCTGAGGAGCTGGAAAGACTGAAGAGCTTGTAGAAGAAGGTGAAAACATTTGGTCTATGGAAATTGGTTTCATGAGCAGCTGAGAACACTGCATGATAAATCCTTTGCTCTTATGATCTCGTGCATGTTTAAGCAAGCTACACTTATTAAAAAAAAGGAGCATAGTTGAACACTGAGTGCACATGACTTCAATGTGAACGCTTCGCCTGCTATAGTGTTGAGTCAGGCTTTTCTCTAAGGCAAATGAGTCCCCACATTCCAGGCAACAATACCCAGAGGCAGGTAAATTAATACTAGTGTCAGGCGGGGGGCTAAGGTTCGGAGTATATATCGGCACTGGATTGGCACTGTGTAGCACTTTATTGAATGCCTCCATGACAACGGGAGCAGCTTTCTTGACTTGGTGCACCAGTGGCACTGACATCTGCGTCACTTGAGGCTGGTTTCGCCTCTGCACCGATGTCTTCGCTGTAACAGAAGCAGCAACACTGTGGGGGACCAAGTTGAGATTTGCCAAGTGCACAGCTTTGGGAAGAAGGCTGGAGCTGGTCGTGTTGGATGGCTGCGTCACGGTACCCTGCTGCTGCCTCTTGACCCCCACTTTTATGGCACCGCCACCACAGTTTGGCAGTGGAGATAAGGACACGGTACAAGTGGTGTTTGCAATATCCATTTTCATACTGTCTGAGTAAGGACTCATTACATTTGACAGCTGGATAGCCACAGCAGCCCCGTTTTTGGCTGAATTCCTGCCAGCCTCACTTTCTGTAACTGCACTAGTGTCAGGGGATGGGAAAGATTTGATAAACTCTTCGGCAGAAGAGGTTTCCGCAGGTGACTCCTCTGAAGATTTGACCGACTCATCATTTTCTGGCAAAATTCTAGTTACAGTCCTTTTAATTTCACCGGAAGATGTCTTGATAGTCTTTATTCTAACTTTGGGAATAGCTGGCGGAGAGCCAGCTGCCATGGAAGGAGAACCTTTCCCACTGCTGTCACTGCACACACTCCGAGGACTCTCAGGTTGCTTGCTAGCCTTCCTCACCACCTCCAAGGGGCTTCGGGGACTCTTTGGCGACTTGGGCATTTTTGGACTTCCCTTTGTCCCGTCTTTAAAAGGACCAGGGTCCTTCGTAAAATTTGGCTGATCGCTTTTTGGAATACACACAACCTTTTTGGCCTGAAGAGCTACTAACGCTGCCACACAGGATGACAACTTGGAATGAGTTGGCTTTAGCCTCTGCCGAGGTGGTATTGACGAAGACATGTTTAGCTCGGGCACAGACCCCTTGCCGTCTCCTAAATTATTGTGAGGGAGGTCTCCAAACACCAAGCCTTCTCCAAGAAAGCTGTTGGTATCTAACAAGTCCTTGCTTGACTCGGCAAACCTCTCCACTGCTCTGTCTTGCTCTCTCCTGCTCATTTCCAGCCTATTCTCTGGCTGGCAGTGGATTTCTGTCTTCTGTTCCTTTTTACAGTACTGATCAAACATGCTTAATTCAGGCTCTGGCACCTTCCTAAGATGATCTAGGACTGAAGCCCCTGTTGGTACATATATTGAAGGCGGTGGAAAATAGGGAGTTTGGGCATGTTTTGGTTTATCCCCAATACTGTTCTCTTTGAATGTATCCTCCGGTTCAGGGCTAGAAATGGGGCTAAACTGACTAAATGTTGGCAAAGGCTCTGACTTGGACTCGTCCAGTTTATCAGAGTAACCTCTCGAGCTGTCACCATTAATAAAAGTTGACTCAAACTTGCCATAATTATGGACTAAAGCATGAGCCTCAGCTGGCAGATCGGAGCCACGAAACCCATTGTGTAACAGACCAGTTCCAAGGTGATTCCCCTCCTTTTCTGCCTCAAAAGACTCCTGGCGACTTGTGTTCTTCACTATCACACTCACAACAGGTGCATCAGAGGGAGGCAGAGAGTGCGATAAGGACACATTCTCATCGATGCACATTCCCGACGACTTCAGGTGATTCTCACTCTCCTCCCCAGCTGATGGAATGGTCTCCTTAGCATCGAGACTAGTTGGATCAGGGATGTCAAAAGCAGCCAAGAGGTCATCAAAGTCAGGGGTTTTCATGTCCCCCATGATGAAAGCTACAATCAAAAGCACAAAAAATACTTTGTCAAGTACATTTCCCCCATGGACAAACTTAGTAAGACTCATGTGCATCAACATCTTCTGTGACAAAAAACACAGCTGCCCACAGCCTGGGAACTGGGCAGAGCTGCTCCTCAGAGGTGCTTCAAGCAGCATGATGAGAGACAGCAAGCATCCCCTTATCCCAGGACCCCCAAGAACAGAGCTGGTACAAGCATGACCTTTGAAATGACACCCAGCTCATGCAGGGATGTCTTTTCAACCTGTGAGGTACATCACTAATCCAAAGCTAGCCATCATCATGAACCTCAACAGAAGGTTCTGAAGTACATTAGCAGAGGGTTTTTTTGCCTGGCTGGGATTTTTGTAGAGCTAATAGGCAGCAGTCACTGTTGATTTCTCAACAGATTGTCACATTTGAAGAACTCAGTCCTTCCTTGAGGAAGAAAGGCGGGGGCAAACAGGTGGCCCAAGAGACACAGACCTGAAAAGTGAGATGACCCCCTACCCTGAGCAATTTAAATAATAGAAGTCTTCAGTAAATATTTCAATACAACTGTTTCAAGAAGGATTCTCTGGATGTGAAGCAAAAACCGCCCAAAGATAAATTAAAGAACTGTATCGAAATCCTAAGAAGAAATTGTGTTCCCAGCCAGCTCTTTCTTTCTAAGCTCTTCAGAAAGGAAGTGGGGACTTGGAACACTCGACACAGCAACCTACAACAGGAATTATCAAGCCCTGATGAGATGCATGAAAACTGACAGCACAGAATTACTAGAACACTTGTGTTCACTACTGTCAGGGATACTGGATTTACACTGTAAAACCAAAACATTTTCAAGTCGGTACAATATAGAGACTTCACAAACATTTAATGAGTCACTGTTTTAATGTATTTTGTTTCAACCCCAAATTTATGTGAACCGGTGCATGCTGTATGTAGAGGAGGGGAAAAAAATGTGTCAACAGAACTAGCAGGACACCAGCTCCTGCTTGGCAAGGAGCATCCACAGGTAAGGTAAGTCCTGCCACACTCAACTTGGGCTGCAACAATGCTGCCAAAGCCAGCAGCAAGCAAGGAGACTGAGGGGGTGGCAGGATTCCAGCACAGCGGGGAAGAACTGGGAGCAGAGGTGCAGGCAGGGAGGAGGACCATGGGACAAGGCAGAGGGAGAGAGAGAAGCCATCTGATGCCTTCCCAAAAGGGGCCTGATTTAAGGCTGCTGTTGTCATTGACAATTCAGTTTAGAAGTTTGTCAAGCATCACACTCAAACCAAACAAAGCTCAACCCTTCTGGCCAGACTGCTGGACTGGGGAACAACTCCTGGGCCAGGAGAAATCACTTCAGAGTGGAGCACAGGGACACAGTGGTCTTTGAGCTTTAGCTCAGCCGTTCCTCCAGACAAGTCCCAGAAGTGCTGCTTTGGTTAATCTACTGCAAAACACTCTGCAGAGATTTACTTGGCTTAAAAGTGGCTTGCTGTGGCTGAACTTAAACTCATTCTTAAATTAAACCACAAATATGAAGGTCCACAGAGGGCTTTCCAATAATTTACAACCACGTCCCTGAAGGAATCACAGCTGTGCATGAAATCCCTGGAAGCCCAAATTATCCACACACTCCACATTCCAGCACTTGATAAGGACTTTGGAAACAACACAGATTACTGCAGTTGGCAAAGGCATGGACCTGAAACTTCCCATTCCTTTGGGTGGTAAAACTTGTACCAGCTGGGAGAGAGTTAGGCACCACGCAGCTCCCAAAATTTTTGGCACACAAATCCTTCCACAAGGAAGACACTTCATTCCATAAGCTGGCATGCTTGAGTTTTGTACAGAGAAAAATGAGCCTGCCAATCACTCTTGACCTTCCCCTTCCCACTCTGGAACACCTCTCTGCATCTGTGTTTTAAAATGCAAGACAAAATAATTCCCCCGTATCTGCAGCATCTCAAAATATCCTTTTCTTGGATGAAACCTTGCCTTTTCAGAAGCATTTGTGTTCATCTTTCAGTCTTATAAAACACTGTTTTACTGTCTTTGCAATCATGAGGGGGCACAAGTCTCTACCCAAGTATTTCTCCACAAAACTGCATCTTAAACTCGTCATACACAAAGCTACACTTTCTCAGAACAAAGTAAGTTTTGACCCAGATTCTAGAGAATAAGTATTTTATCAACAGAAGTGATTTTAAATAACATAAATTTAAACTTTTGACTTAACACTTTTTACCTCTGGTCACAGATGACGAGAAGAAAAAGGATATTAAAGGAAATTATGTAAACTAGCTTGTGAGGAAAGTTGAAAATAAAGACCTTTGTCCTTACTCCATCATTCTTGTGCAAAGGACTGTGAACCCAAGCTTGGGATGCAATGAAAACATGGAGGTTGACATCTGCAAAGCAGTAGAAGAGGTGAGTAAAAGGAGCAAAGAAGAAGGATTAATGGAGTAAAGAGTGTATTTCAGTGTGCAAACTCAACCTCACTATAGCACATTTCTCCAGGAATCAGGAAATCTAGAAGGCTCCAAGCCATCCAAAAAAGCCCTGGGGAAAGATGTGAAATCCCAGGGCCATGTGCTATACATAAGCCTCAAAGTCAAGGAGAGGCACCACAGGACCCACTTCTTGCACTCACTCCATACAAACCTTTTGCTAGCAGTGCTATTCCCAGGGACTTCTGGAGATTGGAAGTAGATGCTCTGCAGTTTTCAAACTAGGGAGGAGGTTTGAGATCGCCACTTTAAAGCGAAGCATGAAACCCCAGTTACACCAAGGAAATTAATCATAGAACAGCTTGGGTTGGAAGGGACCTTGATGACCATCTAGTTCCAATCCTCTGCTGTAGGGGATTATTTATCGTGTGCATTGCCATTACTAAATATTGGTAATTCTGCAAAACAACAGTGTAAGGGCAAACATCTGCCAAGGGCTGCTCAAGCCGGGCTGGTGTCTCCGGGAGGGGATGCAGAGACTGCATGACACTGGAATCCCATGGGAAGGCAGGGACAGCAGGAGCCCAGAAGCGCGGGGAAGGCAGGGGATGGATGGGGGAAGCAGCCGCGCAGCGGCTGTCAGGGCTGCGGAGAAGGCACGGGGCAGCCGCAGCTGGAGGAGGGTTAAACCGGAGGGCGGCTCAGTGGCAGGCGGGACCCGCGGCTGTAACACCCGTGAAAGTTTCATGAGCCCGGTGCGGCTCTCGGTGCAAACCGGGCCGCTGGGCTGGGGACTCGTCCGGCCCGTGGCACTCCTACACACACAGAGACACACACCCGCACACACATCCACACACACACCGCCCCCATCCCACGCCG